>JACXIV010000014.1:2787268-2853663 GCA_014737475.1 Bombus confusus
ATTATCAAGTAATTAAGTTGGCTGAACTTTACAACAGCACTTACAAGTTTACAACATCTCGTCTGTGCAGCAGGTTTACAATTGAACTCGCAACGTACACTTCTTTTTCGCTGCGTACCTGTTCCCTCTTCTTTTACGACGCAGTACGGAGGTATTATTCGACGAATCAAACGTTTCGACGAATTTCAGTGCGCTTTGCAGTTACAATTTGATAAAACGTTTTTGGCTAGCTGGTAGTGAGGCAGTTTGAGCGATGTCTTTAGAAATTCGTGTAGTCACACTAAAGATTTTAATCGCCGTTGGCTACGACTGACTCAGTAAGATGGAACTCGGCCCCGTGGAACGCGAGATCCCATGAAACGCATCGTGCACGCTCGCGTTCCGAAAATTCATCGCGATACGCTCCCATAAGGACCCACGATTCGGCTAACATTTACGAATAACATATCGCATTGCGCATATCTATCTCTACCTTTGACCGATAACTATCACCTTCATCGCCTCGTTTAATAACGAAAGATAAAATAGATAAATAGATAATTTTCCAAAACGCACAGAATTTATTCGAAATTTTCTCTCATATATGAATCTCTCGGAAGCTCAATTTTGCTTTAAGAAGATAATCACGTTTAATCTGGAGTACGCATAACGTTTTCATAACGAATACAGAAATCGTTCAAGATGGAACGTTTAATTAGTGCTGCGGGGAATTAGCAGATTCTCCGGAATCCTTAAAATTCCGACCAAACGTGCTTCTCCATTCTCAAAGCAGAATCGAGGCAACGTTTTAAAAGTAACCGTGTCCGTGAAAGAGTGTCTCCGATATACACGTAAGGCACGGCAATTCTACTTTTTTCCCTTCTTCCACGAGTCATAAAGTAAAATTTAAAGCTCCAATAAAAGATCTGCTAAGAATAATCCAGAGTCTCGGCCAGCGATGCAACCGAAACCCACTCGTGGAAGTTCATCGAGGCGGTGATAAATGTACGAATTGTTGTCAATTTTGTCGACGTGAATAGACGCGGAGGAAGAGCAGGACGTTAAAGAGGAAGACGAAACAAACGAGGCAGAAGAAGATTTTAAAGATAAAAAGTTGCGCGAAGAAGAAGAGGAATAAGAGAGGAGAACACCAAAGGGAGAAAGAAACTGAAGAAGAAACAGAGGAAGACGAGGAAGAAGAAGAAGAAGAAGAAGAAGAAGAAGAAGAAGAGGAGGAGAAGGTGGAAGATGGAGAAAGAAGAAAGGAAGAGGAAGGAGTAGAAAAATCTCAAAAGGGTGCCGCGTGCACGCGGAGAACGCATTATATATGCGATCAAAGAGGGCAAGAGACGCGAGTACACGAGAACATGTGGGACAATGCCTGTCACCTCATTCACGTCAAGTGAGCTCGAGGACTACCAACTTCAGCCCCGTCGTTCCGTAGTGGCAGAAGAAGAACCTGGCCACGGATCAAATTGCATCTCGATTCGTGCATCGACTTCTCTTTTTTAACGTTGGCCTCGTCTTCTTCTTGTTCCGCCGCGCGCTCCGTCGACCCTTCCCTTGTTCTTTGGCTCATCCTCCCTCCCTGCGCGTCTCTTTTCGGTCACCCTTCTGCTCCACTCTGATCCACCATCCCCTTAATCGTGCCTTCTACACACACGGAGGCTCGAGGCGTTCGCGAGTAGATCCGGTCAGCCGTAGAAATCGAACGAGTCCATGGCGAGAGGAAGCAAAGATTCCCGGAGGCGTCGCGTCGAGTCGATTTCGTGGCGATTCGCGGACCTTGCATCTTTGTTTCCGGTAGAACGGGCAGCATCGACTGGGATCACGACGTCCCTTGCAGAGAACGATGAAGTGCGATGCGATAGCGAGAAACGTGGGTCACCGATGGTATAGTTCGTGCATGGAGATTCGGCATCTGATACGGGAAAATTGGAGGTTACGAGATGCAAAGATAATTTTTCCAGGGTAGGTAGATTGAATAGAAGAGATAGAATTGTTTCGTTTTCCTCTTGCTATGTCAATGATAATGATTGTTAATATTTTTTCAATTTTGTACTAAAAATTTAGTGGATTTTGCACTTGAAATAGCGATTATTAACGTGATTTATTCTTTTAGCAAAATTTTCCTTCGTTTTGTTTTTCGACTAGAATACGCGCTTCCAAAAATAGCAGTACGCATTGTCTTTTTTTTTTTTTTTTATTTTATTTGCAAGAAATTACAATCAATTCTAAAAAGAATTTTAAGGAAGTTTTTCTGGCGTGTTACAATGTCACGAATATAAAGAGTTTATTGCATGTTTGATTCTAATTGAATCTAGTGCTTAAATCTAAAGGATAGTGTTTTTTAGCCTGCGGATCTGATCCGACGTGTCGAGTAATTGAGTGACTAGAGGGTTTAGGTGGTTGTAGACTCGTGTGCTATATCTATTACTGAATTTGGATATTTCTTCTTTGATCGTGGGTATCTTGAGGTCGCGATGTATTGTTTCATTGGTTACGTACCAGGGTGCGTCTAATAATGTTCTTAATGTTTTAGATTGTAGTCGTTGGAGAGTACGCATTGTGGCAAGAATTTCGAGTGGCCTGTGGAAAAACCGTTGGACGGTCAAAGTAACGCACATTACGAAGATGGAGCGGTTTCACTTGGAAACGTCGTTCGCATTGGAAAAACAGTATAGTCGACTGCATTCAGCACCGAAAATGAACTCCACCCCCGAGAGGCATAATTCCTGTATTCCCCTATTCTTTCTTTCCGGTTTAGTGGAATCCCAAAGATTTGCCAGTTTCTCGTACCGAAGCTCTACCATGAAATTCGATTTTTTCCGTTTCCTTCCCTCGATCCTTTTCGTGTATTTCTCTCTCTCTCTCTCTCTCTCTCTCTCGTCCACTCAGCAGGTGGGGTACACGCCGTAAATTGAAACGCTTCTCCGAAACATTTTGGTTCTTGCCGTTTCTCAATCTTACATAATATGTGGCTCGAGGAATTTTTGCCTAACTTTAAAGTTGCATATTGTAAAAAATTACGCTTGCCTTGTTACGGAAATATGGGCAATTTAATTTCAATTCCAGTCTAGCCAAGCAACTGATATTTATGTGATACCTGGTAAGGATAATTTATGAAGTATTTGTGACATTATTAACGAGCTAAGCTGTTTTTCAGTCTTTGTCAACATCTATCGCGAACATCGAGATTAGAAGAAGAAGCGTTTGAAGAAAAAAGAAAGGAAAAGATTAATTCCCTATTAGACATAGTAGCTTACCAACGCAGCTACAATGGATACATTTCCAAGATAACATCGTAATCACAGCATTAAATCGATAATCCGCTATCGGCAAGGAGTGCCAGTCATCCTGCTGCAGTCAATAAATATGCAAAGTGCGGGTTAATTTAAAACCTAGGTACGCTGCATGTAACAGTATGATTAACGACGTAGTAAAACTCCATTTATCCAAATTTATAGTTGAGGTTCGCTGATCCTCTGTTCCACCTATAACTTCTTGTTCGAACGATAGAAATTGACATTTGTAAAACCAGGTTCGAGGGTATCCATTTATTTCCAGTCTAAACTAGTATGTATCTCGGACTATCTAAATGGACCTTTACTTCAGATTTTAAGAATACAATGGAGAATAATTTAAAATGTAGGAATAGTATACCGTTGATCCTGATCCTTTAATGCTCGAGCGTACATCCGTTCGTTTTGTAATAAATTCGACGAAATACGTTCTTTATTAAAAGGATAGAAATTTATTTGCACGAAAGTACTTGTATTGCGTTGGTTCAACAGCTAGAAACTGAGCCGTCCTCTGAAAAATCTTAGATTCCTTTCTTTATCGCTCTGTAAATACGAACAGACTCGCTGATTATCTATTCCATGTAAATAGGTTACGTTATCGTACCTTGCACGAATTAATTAAAATAAATGAAAAAGAAACGTACTGACCTTATTGCAAAAATTTCTCATTTATCATCCGATATACATTCACTGGTACAATTAAACGTTTCTATGGGCACTGAAGCGACGCGTTCAACACGATCAACAAGTCTCGCGGCGGAGAGAAAGAAATCCCGCGGCTGCATTAGATTTCGATTATCTCTTGGTCCGACTCGTTCCGTTCACCTTGCACTTTTTCTTCTTCTGCGGGCCACGTCGCGAGTCGAAACACGTTCTCGGAACGCCTATTCATCGTGCCGAATTTTTCAACGGTCCAAAAGCAAACAAGAACGCGAATCCCCCCAATCAGCGCCGATTCAGATTTCCAGTTCCAGGCGGCGCGCCCTGGTTGCTTTTCCAGCCCGGTTATTTCTACGCGGCCGGTTCATTAATAAAGACATCGACGCAGTTTAAGCCGACTCATGAAAATCTTATCCTCCTCTGAACCCTCCTTTTTAGTCCAACTTTTTAACAGCTGGAGCGAGACAGTATTTTAATTATAGAAGTTACGATACGGGCGATTTGGGTGAAAGCAATTCGATCGAGAAAAAAATCGACTTTCATCGAGGAAAGTACAGCAAACGATTACAGACGATGGATGCAAAAATATTCGTGATGTTAGTTTTTCGTACGAGACGAGGAATGTGAAAGTAGTCTGCGAATTGGAACGTTTATATTGGATACAGGAGGATAGAGAACGAAGTTTGAAGAAATGGAGTTTGCAAAAGTGTCATACTCGTGATTATAGGCATTATTCGTAACAAGAGACAGGATTAGTTAACCGTTGTAGGTAATAGCAGGTTAAATTAGGTTGCGGTGTCGGTATATCGAAGATGGAAGATACTCAACGTTTAACTGGATGCAACGTAAAATTAAGTTTTGATGTTTAATTACAGAACGTTTTCCTCTTCTCGAAGTTCATTTCCAACAGCTGGTAATTAAACTTCTATTTATTAGAAATTCTAGACACGAGTTTATTTTCCCCAACATATTCTCACATCAATCAATGTGATTGCGTAGATCGCTGACACAGTTGTAAGAGATTTCTAATGATAGGATATCGGTAAGAGAAATCTTTCTATTACATGCGTAGACATCGCAAT
Organism: Bombus confusus; assembly: GCA_014737475.1. Classification (NCBI taxonomy): domain Eukaryota; kingdom Metazoa; phylum Arthropoda; class Insecta; order Hymenoptera; family Apidae; genus Bombus; species Bombus confusus. The sequence continues at coordinate 2,792,292 of JACXIV010000014.1, forward strand.
GCACGTTACATGAATGCGTGTAATACTATTTACGTAATGACGCCTATTGAGAAATTTAGAATCTCATTACGGATAAAGTATAACAATAATCGATTACATCAACCGATATATCTATAAATCTCGCCCTCCAAGCTTCGAAAATATCCTACGAAACGACAATCCGCGAAAAACGCATGGAAAGAAATTTTCACACGAAGAAAAGAGTAGGTGGCGTCCGTCGAATTCCATCGGGTCTCGGCTACGATCGGTAACTCCCTGTATAACGTCATATACCGCGTGGCGCAAAAAAGGAAGCGCACAAGCAACGAAAACTGGTTTCGCTCTCTGAGTCACCGTCTATAATGACGGGCCGCCTGGAACGCGCTGGAGATTCACTCGTTGGTCGAAAAGTTTTCGTAGTGGATTAGAAGGGCCGGTGACTGTAGGTGGGAGAGCACGAATGAACACGAGGAAACACGGCTAATATTGCGGCCACGTTTCCGGTCGTTAAAGTGTCGAAGCTTGTCAGTCTGGCCGACAGATCCGAGTACGTGTCTCGATGCGATTATAATTTCAATATCAGAACGATCTCCGCCGATTCGGATAATTCTACCTCTGCTATAATATCGACAGTGCTCAAAACGTTCGACGAATATCTTGGAACGAAGGATACCGCGATATTGTTTCTTCCGTTTGCTTTTTCTTATCGCAAGATATCCGAGGAAAAGAATGATTCTCGAAAACTAACGATCGTGTGATGGCGCAAAGCTATAAAATTGCAACGATATTGTGGTATTTTCCTCGAGAACCGTATAGACAGACGAGAAGAAAAAATGGTAGCAGTAAAGTTCCTCCAAAATTCAGACAAGTGGAAAAGCTGCTCATTTATATTCTTGTATCTCTTGTATCGCTTGTTCGCATTTCCATGCTCCCCCTTTTTACAAAATGCGAATACGTAACAAGAGAAACGAATTAATTGCTGAGCAATTTTATTTTTCTCTGGCTAAGGAAATCTCTGTTATCCTTGCCCCTATTCTTACTCACAAATCGTACCTAAATGTAGCTCTTATCCTTCCAATGCAATATGAACTGCAAACAAAACTGCACAGCCCTCTCAGCGCACCCTAACATTTATTCAACAAATTCCTCTTCAATTTCTGAAGGACAATCAAGTGCCTTCGACAGGCAGTGTATCCCAACTACGGTTCGTAGTTGCGGTACGAATCTCTTGGAAGATTAGTCGAACGGGGAAATTGCCGCCAGAAATTTCTATTCGGCTTGAATATTCGTTTCGAAGAAGCAGGAGAAGGGGATAACGGTGAATCATCCCGATGTCAGAGCACCGGTAACTGGATACCGGACGAAACTCGTTCGAATTACTCTGGGAAATGAACGACTCGTCGAATGGAGGCGCGCTCCCGATCTTTCGAACGAAGCCAGTTCGAGTTTCATGTCTATTGGCCGCGCGCGTTCAACAGCTCTATCCGTCGACTTTTCTTTTATACTGCGTTCACTATTTTCTTGAATGGCGCCCGTTATGGCGCTTGCAACGTGGATCACGGCCCCACATCGTGGGAGTGAGCCGAAACCGAGTCCCGTGGCCGAAGATCCCGTTAGCCTTCCTAACCCTTTTTTCCATCTCTTTCGTACGATTAACCCTTCTCCTCCTGTGTTTATGCAGTACTTTAGAAAGTTTCGGTCGCAACGTTCGATGCTTGCATGGACGCGAACGAATCGTGAAACGATTATAGCGAATTTCGGTATTGTCGGGACGAAAGCTGAACGATCGTGGAATATCGATTCAACGATTGACTTAACAAATATTTTGTGCTTCATTGATGCCGTTTTACCTGACAGATCGCTGACTGTTCGTGCCTACGGATCAGAGTTGGTCCATAAATGATGTCATTTACGATACAGATCGGAAAATTTATGAATAGCGCGAGAAATTATTACAATTGCCGAAAACAATTTTTTCTCGTATAAATTTATCGCTGTGAGCAACTTTGTTAATGTAATAAAATGTCTCCGTTCGCTGATAAAAAGACTTCCACTTAATCCGTTTAATGTTTCCTCCGAAGGCGCAGCCAGTAACGTGGCTATAAATCAGGATAATATAAAGGGTCTCCGTTTATGTATTAATTTCACAATTGTAAATGCATGTTTCGAGCGGAGTTGGCAACTGAAGCGCCTATAAAATGAAGCGCGAGATCGTTTTAAAAGCTTATACACGGCTATTACGACAAACCTGCAGTTGGAATAATGTCGCGGTCTCATTAATGGGATTGCGACTAATTGAAAGGAGAACCAGTTTTAGATTTCAGATTGTGGCTTTAATCGCTATTGAAACTGCATCGAAGTAGATATCGTGTTGCTTTCTAACATGCCGCTGGCTCTCCTTATCAAAATTGATTCCCACGGTGAAATTAATAAATATATTAATATACGCGTTCCACGTATAAACCTGAATCATCCTCGACTACCTTTCATTAAAAAGCAGCAAGAAAGTGGAAAAAGTCAGACTGCACGTCAGAGGAGCCTCCTTCCACCAGTAATATTTTAAACACGCGAGGAGACTCGAAACGAAATTCAAATAGATTCAAAGTATCGTGATTATTCCATCGATGGAGATCCATCAATGATCGTGACAGCGTTGTCGCGTGATCAAGAAAACCCTCGTCAAGCCACCTACGATTTACCGGCGAACGAAGGAATATTTAAGGATCGCCATGATGGCTGGCCATGCGATAATTTCATTTTCGAGACGCTTCGAGGGCCTGGTGGTTTACGTGGATATTAGAAAACCGCCTAAGCAGGGACATTAAGGATACGATGCACCTGAGGGAAAATTATCGATAATGGCGCGCTCGTTTTCTCTCATTCATTACATGTTATCGTGAAGATAATAATAGTACCAGGGTCGGGTAATAGCAATAGCAGGACGTCAGGATGTTTACCTTATCCTTCGAACGGTGTAACTGGCTCTGCAGCTATACCATTTGCTTCATGCAACAATTAATACCACGTGCACCGTACGTACACACGCGTGTAACCCTTGTCGTTGGGTTGTTACGAATATTAATCATTGTTATTCTCACTTACTTTGTAAAGCCGTGTACGTCGGTTCGCCTGTCACGATAATAACGAAATATTGGCTGACACGTGTAATTTACCGTTCAACAGATGCATCGTCGGCCAGATAGTCATTAGAAAGAGACTTCGGCGCAGATCGAGACGGGGCCGAAACGTGATCATGTATCGACGTGAACTTGCAGATTTCCACTCGCGTATTTAGCTGTCGTGCGTTTCATCGAACCTCCTTTCGCTTGGGAACTGCAACCTTTGATTAGAAGTTTCTTGATTTTTCGCCTAAACGCACAAGATGCTACAGGAATTATTATTCTAAATTTAAGAAGCAGTGGAGAAACGAGGAACAGTTTTCGCAACAAGTTGATAACGTTTCATCAGAATCTTATTTAATATCATCACTGATATCGTTAATTAGTAAATTATCGTGCGAAATGGTCTTGCCGCAACGATATAATATCATTATATTTCTGACACGCGAAGGACGGCGCACAAATTATCTACAAAGTTGCTGACTATCAAGGCAGACCTATAATTGTAGAATTACTTTAACCAACGAATGCACTGAATTTTATGGTGAATATAAAAACTCTCGTGGTAGGAACGAGCTGATGGGGCAACGTCTCAAAAAATACTGCTCGCGAGGATGAGTCCTGATATCCTTGTTGTAAATTCGACCTTATCGTCCATCGTGGATCGAGGATCACGAGAAAAAAAAAAAAAGCGAAAAACCGATGGAAGAAAGAGAAAGAGAGGAGCAAGGGGGGAACAAGATGGAAGAAGAAAGACAGGAGGAGATGTTTCCCGAGAAATCGTGCGAAAGTTTCGCCTACGACGACGGCATAAACACGTCGTTACGGATTACAAGGAGGAACCGATTTCACGAGTATCCTGCCTAATCGTGGGGTGTTCCTCGTGATTCATGAATAAAATATATGGGCGCCGGCCACTCGACTACAAGTACCCAGGCTAAGTGCCCTTCTAGGAGAACACTATTAACTGATACATCATAAACTGTCGTTTATGGCGTCATCGGTGTATTATTCACGAGGCAGCTCGGCAAGACAATGGCGCGATACTTAACAGGTGTAATGAATTCCTTTAATGAATCCTTCGTTGTGATATTTACGACGACGAACGTGAGAATCTAAGGGGCGTTAGATAATAATCGTAATAATGATGTTGCATTTTTATTGATTGCTCATGATCCATCTAACGAGTGGCGAATGAAAGGTGGGAAATGGATAGCGCATGCGAATAACGCATCGAATAATAAATCTACGTCATGTATTAAGTTAAATTAATTATAAAAATATCTATCTTTTTTTATTTACTCGAAGAGCAGCGTTAAATGTTGATTAATAATAAGAAACGCAGTTATTCGCGAATGACACGCCACAAGTACGACACCTGCATTAAGAAACTATCGATTGCCGCGAGTTAACGTTACAGTGCAAATCTGTTGTCTGGCTTGCACAATGATCTTCACGACCGTTTATATACCAGACGAGATGGCAGATCACGATGCATAAGTATCCGGGCATACGATGCTGCGAGGAAAACGTTGTTACCATAATGACTGTAATATTATGACACCGAGCTATGGTAGGTTCGTGTTTATCAGCGATCTGCAGTTGCACTCGCTAAATGGGCGCACACAGCCAAGCAAACGATCGTGTGTGCGATTACACTATGAACTGCGATTATATCGTGCATACTGTAAAGCATTTAGAAGATTTTTTCTCTCGGCGATTAAAGTAATCAGCGGGTTCGTCGTGACGATAGAATTTTTTGTGCTCGCTGAACGAGTCATTATCTGGATTTTTTTATCGTATTTTCTTTTTTCTTTTCTCCCCTTTTTCCCTTTTTTTCCTCTACTTGTTTTTCTCCCTTCTTTTATCAGTAGGAACGTTAAATTTGCTTGCGAAGGAAATCTAATCTAGTGTTTGCGGCGACGCGTGTTTGCATTGATAAACTTCCGTGATAATGTTTGTCATTATCGTTATCGACGGATAGGCCGAAAGCGCGGTTGAAATTTTAATGCACCTCGGCCGTTTACCAACTGGATTATCTTGTCGAGTTCCGGCAGAGCCGTGCAATTACATTCTACTTTACTGTGCTTTCTTCTACTCGCTCTGTTTTTGTATCAACGTTGCAACGGTTTAACACAGTAATTACATAATTTTAGCCGATTTCACGGTCGTAATTGTACTTAATACCAAACACTGTGACTGTTTAAAATACCATCAAGCTCCAATTACCTGTATTATACAAATTTTATAGGTCAGTGTAAAAATCGATCAATATACTAACATACATTACAACCATCCACTATAGAAATTTATTGCGTCAATGATACAAAAATGAATTGCAACAGGAACGGTGCTGTATCAACGGTGCAACCGTTCCACTCAGTTATTACACAATTTTAACGGATCTGACGATAACAATTATGCGCATAATATCGAGCGCTTAGACCGTTTAGAATACCAGAAACTTTAATTTATTTGATAAAAGTTACTTTCAAAATCAGATAATTCGCATATAATAGATAAACGCATATAATATATTCATAAAATGTGTCTGCAAGTGTTCGAATACTTTCGTAAGTGTGCATCTATATCTTGACAACCGCACACCGAAAACATTTTCACGTAATTCAATGGTGCCTATAAGACGGTATCCGGTAAGACGAGTAGCAACGAAGAAAGTTTATCCTCGAGGAAGAGCATCCAGGGGGTCTCAGGTATACGTATACCTCGGGCGGCAAGTCACATTCCAGCCATGTGTGCGCGTTCCGATTTTCGCGTGCAGAACTCTCCCTTGACGCTGTGGGCTGAAACGGTAGAAAGGAAAGAGCAGTCGCCCCGTGGCACGTGGCGGCCACGTATTTCAATAATAGCAGGAATTAAAGTCCAGTGGGGCTGGTCGAGTTGGGAGGGAGGGTTCGTTTGGCCGGCCACCCGTTCCGTTTTCTTCTCCTTTCCTACCCACTGCCCTTTTTTCCGTCTTCGTCTCCGAGGCCGCAGTTCTTCCACTTGCCTGCTTTTTTTTCCTGCCCTTCTTCTCCTTCTTCTTCTTCTTCTTCTTCTTCTTCTTCTTCTTCCCTTCCGGGACACAATCGGATTCTAACGCGTGCCCGCATACAGCAGGCCCATCGCGACACCTTTTACCTCGCTTTCTTGCGGACATCACGCGCGTTCCTTCTCTTCCTTCCTTCCTCGATGGCGCTCCTTTCAGCTCCCGCCATCACCGAAAGATCCAGGTAGCGCTACTCTAGCATCCTGATTATGCCACCGACGATCCTGAACACGATGGTTAAACTGCCACCTACCCTGTTGCTTCGCTTTACTCAGGTAGCCACGAGATTTTTATTGCGACAGGTTGACCCATTGATCTGCTTCTATGGCCGTTCCTTTTCGTTCTTTTATTTGGGTTGCTTTTTTTCTTTATTTCGTTCTTTTTTTCCTCCTCTTTTTTTCTTCTTTTTTTTTCTTGGTCTTCTTCCGTGCAAAATGTCCCGAGTCGTGGCAGATCATACGAAAGAATCGTGTACCTGAGGTTGTCTCTCGACAACTTTATTCCTTGTGACCTCGTTCAACCGGCGTCCTCGTTCGACTCGATCTGAACGCCGGAACAACTTTATCGCAACAGGTTGCATCGACCGTCTATTGACCCTGGTAATTCGAACTCCAATCGGTTCGAGTGCAATAACGCGGCACTCGTCTATCTCCAAAGCTTTGTCCGATTGTTTCCGATATTTGGTCACGAAGAATTCCGCTCGAAATTATGATGAACGTTTAATGAAATGGAAGAATTAACGTTCAATTGAATCGAAGCCACGATAGGCGATCCTTTTTTCGGTTCAGTCATCGCTGTATTTCGACGGAAGAAGGATTAGATAGGAGTTGATGAATTAATAACTAATAAAAATCCTGTATTCGAGTCAGTACTGTAGACAAACGTATCTAAAAGTATTACGTACGAACTTGGGCCCACATCCTACACAGTGAACGTATTAAACAGTCCAAACACGAAGCGAAACCCTTCAATAAACCATACTACTCAGCCAGAAGCGCCTCGGACGCAACGAAGAAAAATGGTTATTCCCTGCAATCAAGGTCGATCAATTGCCAGGAGATTTATATAGCGGACATCATATTCTTATCACATTTCTGTAATGACCTCGAATCCGTGTCGTGAGCTATGGGGACGGCGGTGTGCACACGCGTAGACACACATGCATAGACAGCATACACGTATACGCGTACGCAAGTAGAAGAGGCGGGAGTTCCCTTGGCGGAAGAAAAATTGAACGGGCGCCTCGGAGCTTGTTCCTGGAATTGAATCAAACAAGTGTTACCACCCTCTTCGAGTATAATATATCTTCTAACATTCTGCAGAGGGACCGAGACGGATAGCTGCTGGCCTGTTCCAGGATATACCTGATCCCACGTAGAGATCTACGTCCGTTTCGAGATTTTCTTTTTGCGTCCCGCGTTGCACGCCCCCAGGACCGAAATTGATGTTTGTACTGCTCAAAATCGCCGAGATACTCCATTCCATTCTTTCTCTCTCTCTCTCTCTCTCTCTCTCTCTCTGCTCTCCCTTCTCCTCTATGCTGTGTCACCGCTTCGAGAATGTTAAAAATGATTTCGTGAGAAAGTATGACGCCGCTCGGACCTGGCTGAATGATGATGTACACCCAACTGGACCTCCGGTTACTTTGTCGGCCGATATAGCTCTGAACTGTCCGTTTATTGACTTCTTCAACTTTTAATTTGTCGCTTTTCTTTTTATCGAATGCAATGAGTCATCGATCACTGCACTGAGTTAAAGACAGTTTATACGCTGGAACTTCATCTGTCTGAACTCGTTGAAGGGCAGACAAGTCCGTATATCAGTCGCGCAGAAGTTCGATCGGCTCTGTTCTCCGTGAGAATTCTAATTTCGCTACGACTAATGTTCGATTTTGCAGAAACAAACCAGTTACCTCCGTAAGTTTATTTAGTTCGAACAAAATCCGGAGAATTTTCCGGGTCAAACCGCATCGGTAGCACGTTCGTAATTAACAGCTGAATATAGTTGAAGAACAAGTTCCACCGCGCAATTTGATAAATGTCTACTCCGCCTCGTTATTTCCTTCTTGAATGATGCAGAACACGAAGCAACGACTACACGTTCTCGAAAACGTGCAACATAGTATGTAAAACTGAATCACGACGACGAGAGAGTGAATCACTCGTATCCGACGATAGGAGAGAGGACCTTGAGCGATCAATTGGTATACCGAGCAAGGCATCGTTTTTGGCTGTACGTTTTCCATGCTTGAAGATCACCTTTGACGTCGTGAGGACGAAAAAGTGGCGCACTAAGCGTGTCGCGGCTGTTCCCGTTGACAAGCATTATCCTTTCACGCGATCACCTTTGACTGACAAACCAATTATTCGGCACTCAGCACTGACGAGCCAACTATTTTATCAATCAGCGCCGCCGGGCCTCCTCGTGGGCAGAAGAAACGACGATGTCTTGCGTACCAGTGGGGATCGAAGGAGGAGAAGCAAGCAGAAGAGGAAGGAAGAAGAAACACGATGAACAGAAGCGAGAAGAGGACGAAGAGAAGAAGCGCGGGTGTTCCTCGCCGGAGAGAGCTATAATAGCACGAAACATAATCCCCGGGTGAATCTAACGAGTCCTGTAAGAGCGAGCTGGACCAACGAGGGACGCAGAAGATGGTAGAAAATAGAGATAGAGTTAAGAAGCTTGTTGTTGGCTGGACAGAGAAGAAGAAGGTTTTTCAGGTGTGAGAGACGAGTAAGGATACGTGACTGCAGGATGAACAAGAGGAAGGAAGATAGTCGAAAGAGTGTAAGATTGAAAGTCAGAGAGGAAGAGGGGAAAGCGGTTCGGCGCCTCTCCGATCATTCTTCAGTCTAGCGCAACGACTCATCGGCTTTTTTTGCTGCCGCGGCTCCGAAGAGACGTTCAAATTGCTCTAATGGCGGACCAAAGAGGAAAGTTATGCCCGACAGGTACTTATCTTTTTCCCAAGTTCGTGTGTCTTTCGATGCCAACCCTCCCCGTTACCACCTTTTACTTCCACGGTCTCGTGTTAGCTCAGCTCACGAAACGACCACGGCTTATCGATGGAATCGTCGAGCATTCGTGATCTTTTAAAGATACGTTTCCTTTCGGGGGAACTGTGTTTACTGCTTCCTGGACCGTATACAAAGGAAGTTGTACCGAAGGGACGAAGAAGCTGGCAATTGTGAGAATTTTTCCCATTTTAGAAGATCGATCGTTTTCTATACAAGAAACGTGATATTTAGTTAAAGAACTTTCGAGGTTCAAATTCGCCTAAATGCCTTAGGTTGCTCGGAAAGCTTCTTTCGTTTTATACGGAAACAACGGATGCACGATATTTTTTGTTTCATATTATTTTCTCGAATTACGTATGATCGTAATAATAGAAACGGAACCAAATCGATCATACGTGATTCAGTAAAATAATACAAAACAAAAACTGTCGTGCGTCTATCGTTTCCTTATAAAACGAAAGAAACTTTCCGGACAATATCTTGGGGTTGCAACGATGACACCAAACATACAGCGTTAACGTTTCTCGATCGTTGTATCTATAGAACGGAGGATATTTAGCGGCGTCAACAATTTTTATTTCTTAAAACGTATCGCTATTAAAATTTGTAGTAATGAGTTTACTCGTCAGAACGTTAGTTCTCGAGGAAACGCATCCCCACCGTAAGCAGAACCTAACGCCATTTTACCGTGGTCACGAGTTCCATGGCCCGCGAAATCGTTTAGACGGCAACAGACAAGAGGAGTTCGTAGCGGAATCGAAGCGGCGCGTAACTGAAAATTGAGATAACAAAAGAACGGAGTGGCCCGTTCTCTCGGTGTAATTACGGCCGGTCGTGGCGGCCGCGAGCGCGCTTATTATATTTGCCATAATTGCCGAGGTCCCGATTCAATTTGATCGCAGTTGTAATCTCGCTAGACGGACTAATTGCCGACGGCGCGTATCTGAATTCGTGTATCTCTGGCAAACGCGCGAAATTGCCCCAAGGGGAAACGAGACCATGCGCGCTGAGCGCGACTCCGCTATCGTCGTTATTTTAAAAGAGACGATGTCGAACGAGAGGTTGAGAGTTGCTGGCCGAACTATAATCCCATAGCCGGCGTCGTCATTATGTCTACATCGTGGGTATGCGAGCAGAGCTCGCCATTATCTCGTTTACGTCACGAAGACATTGCTCGCGTTCGTGGCCGGCGCAATTCAGAAAATCACTAAGAAATAATAAGTCAGCGCGGATCCTGGCTTGCACGGCCACCGAGCGTTCTTCCTATCCGGCCGATAGTAATTACCCCGGGACGTGTACGCGGATACATCGTTTGCTGGATCACGAGACGATTCCACCCCTTGCCACGTTGCGGAACCAGAGATCTTCTTTCCCGGAAACTAGAAACGAACGTTCCTCCATGGGATTACGATAGACGCGAGTATTCAGGGAAGATGATTTTGCGTGCAACAAGAATTGAATATAGGTGACACGGAGACCACAAGCGGTCTTCTGATCGAGAAGTTTGTGGAATTCTACGCTCGGAGAAACGTAAGGGAACTCCGAAAGTTATAAGAATATACGAAGTAGTTCTAATTAACGATGGAAACAAACTGTTGCAACTGTATATCTGTAAATCTATGAGAATAGATCTTAGAAGAGGAGCTATAAATAATTCGAGTTTCAAGGTAGATTTCTGAATCGAGATGAAACGGATTGAAGCTTGGGACATTATACGTTATAGACAACTCGCATGTGTATGTGGTTACGCAGGCGAAGAAGAGCAGACGAATTAATCGTGTATCGCATAATCGCCTTAAATGAAGCTAATGCAAGGCATCGTTAGATTTCTTTTTACGTTTAATAATGCTGTGTTCGGTCCGTTAGTCCAATTGTAATACCTTCATTCAAGGGGATATGAGGAGATAAACGTTTGAAGCGCTAATAATTGAAGTGTTAGGATAGGTGTAATGTCAATAGCAGTCGTTCTTACTGCGGTTTCAGAGAAATCGACTCCGTGGCTTTGCTGACCAAAGGCTACACGTTTCACAGAGTACCTACTACCATTCACAGTTGTATTTCATTCGAGGTTTTATCCGAAACTGCTTTTCGCGTTTGCCAACCTTTCCTTCGCGTTTTGCCCAATCTCTCTGTACGTAGCCACACAAAAAACGACCACGTGTATCTTTCGATGCTGCAAACAATTGCAATTAATCACGATATTGCATCATCGCTAATTTCGTTCGGCATAAAAGATTCTACGTTTAACATTTAGCAATTCCATGACATCATGGTAGTTTGGATATCATCACAGTAATTATGAATTTTTTTTTTATAAATGCAATAAATGAAGGTTCTAAAGTTCGAGCAGCTGATCAACCAGCGTCCTATTTCTCTGCCTCGCTATTTTTTTTTTTTTTTTAATTCGATGGTACATTCTACGTTCTATAATTCTTCGAATTATTAAGTTACACGTATAATCTGTTTAAAAAGTGTACTTGCGGCGATTTTCTGCATTCGATTTACTAAGGGAAATCGAAAATATTTTATTTCTTCGTAGAAAATTTTTTTTTCTTTTTAACTTATTTGAGAAAATTACAACAATTCTATGAAAGAATTTTTAGTAAGTTCGTCTGGCGTGTTACAATGTCACGAGTATAAAGAGTTTATCGCATGTTTGATTCTAATTGAATCTAGTGCTTAAATCTAGGGGATAGTGTTCTTTTAGCCTGCGGATCTGATCCGTCGTGTCAAGTAATCGAGTAACTAGAGGGTTTTGCTGGTTGTTAACTCTTGTGCTATATCTAGCGTAGAAAATTTGACGCCAAAAAGGTTCAAGATATTTCAAATTCGAAGGGTATACATCGACTTCTGTAACCGACTGTAGGCTAAAATTCGTAGTTTCTTCTAATCGTCGAAGAGAAATCGTGGAACGGTCGGTGAGGCGGTCTGTCGCCGAACACGACGAATAATAGCCGTTAGGTCGTCGTTGCCGAGTTTTTACGATCGGCACGTCCGCCGTCGCAGAAAGAAAAAGAATCTGTGGCATAGGTGGTGTAAGTGGGTCACTGTCGCTTTCAATTAGGCGCAAAACGGCGCGAGAAGAGATGGCTTCTTCGCACATTTGCCGGCGACATCTCAGACGGGCAAAAAGCAAACGACCCTTCGCAAAATCTTGTCTCTTACTTCCATCTCTTCCTTCCGTCTTTCTCTGTTCTCGTCTCCATTAAAAGACCTTTGCCCTCCTTCCTCAATGGGTCTCTAAGTTTGAGAAAGGTCGGTCAAACTCGTGGCTTCCACTTCCCTTCTAGCTTAACGATATCTCGTTAAACCTTCCTACTTATTCGACGATCGATATTTGCTTCTCTGTTCGCTTTGCTTTCGTTTTGCGTTCTGGATCGATATATGTTTTCGATTCTTGCACGGTAATGGACGAAAGAAAGTTTAAAAGATAGACGACACGGAAGGTTACTGTAATCATAAAAACGAAATTAATACATATTTGACAAGCAACGAACGGATATAATTGAGAATATTGGACGCAGTAGGAATTTCTTGGAAATAAGATTTAAGAAAGTTGTGCTCGTATCGCGAATGGAAATGGCGGAGCCTACTTGCAGAGTTTCAAGAAATCGACGCCAACCGGAAATGATTTAACGGTTCAAGAATGATTTCCTCTGGGTAGACCCCAATCCTCAGACGTATTTCTATTCTCCTATGAAAAGAAAATTCAATCTCGTTCACGTAATATGTCAAAATGTCTCTTTATCTACAAAGAATATGTGAAAGTCTGATACATGGGATTTGCTAAAATCAGTTCGAATATCACGATTCTATACGATTCAAATTCTTACTCTTCGTTAATAATTTTTAGTTTCCTCTTCGACTTTCTCGATCTAATCACGATCTTAAAATCGTTCTTCCAGTATAACGTTAAGAACTTAGGAACTCGTTATTTGATAATCACGTGCATTTTAAACTGCGACAAGATAATGTTAATAATATTTAATATATCGATATTAATGTTGAAACGTGTCAATGTACGAGTTAATAAATAAATGACCATTGCATGCAAATATTTCACAATCTACTTTGAGTAATTCACGACTTCTTCCTTTCGAAAGAAATGGATTGATGGACGAATCAAGGCCGGGTTAAGATTGACGAAGCGCCATGAATATAATCCCACGACTTCAGCCTCCGGTGGAAACCGACCTGGGTCAACGGGCTTCAATAGTATCTCGGCCTTGCAGTCGAATCTTTATCATCCTTTCTGTTCTCGCGCGTGTAACGGATTCGAGAGGCCCGGTACTCAGGTATCGTAATATCCCCTTGCTGATTCAATCTTTACCTTTTCATTCCCTCTTTTATCTTTATCGAGCGAAATATATCGTTACCTTCAATCTGATCGTTATTAATTACGATATATGCAATCGTCAAACATGTTACCTTTCGATTCTTCTAACATTTCATCTAGAAAATATTCGTAATTTAAAGGAAGTTTAAAAGAATGGAAGAGACATAGAGAAGGCAAGAAGAACGAAACCGACGCAAGAACCATAAACACCGCTCCACGCTAAACTAAGAAGCTGCAAGAACTATCCTCATTTCCTGTCAGCTGACCGTCAACGAACGAGTTCCCGATCCGGTGCAAACCACGAAAACGACAATTCGAGCCGGTTCGTCAAACAGAGAGCCGCTACAAGGCAGCCGGTCGTCGAAAAGGGAAGCGCATCCACCGTTTCCCACGTAACGATTTAACAACATCCCAATTACTATCCCCGGGGCGGGGTGAGCGTTCCGCAAACAGGGCAAAGTCACAGCCACGAGCAAAAAGACCGCCTGGTAGCCAGAGGGCCGCGATCATGGTCTACGCCACTGGTACGCCACCGTTGCTTCGAGAGATACACTTTTTGTGGGTTTCTAGGCCGCTAAGGAGCGAATGAATGAACACGGCTCTTCGTAATCCATTCATGCTTCAAGAGGGTACACCCTTTCTCTTACTCCTTCTTCGAGAAGATCGCTGGAACGAGAGAGCGAGAGATAGTCAGAGACCCTTCATCTCCTCGGGATCCTTCCTTGTAACTCGCGCTGTTATATTTTGTTTGTCTGCTTCCGAAGAACCCTCCGGACCTCCTTCCTTCGTCTCTTTCGTCCTCCTCCTCCTCCTCCTCCTCCTCATCCTCCTTCTTCTCCTCCGCCTCCTCTTTCCCTTTTCTCCCTCGTGTTAGACCTCACTTAGACCCCAGGATCTGGGTCAGATTACATGTATACAACTTGTTGAGGCATCAACCGTGGCCGAGGGAACCTCGTCGTCGAACGAGCAATTCGCAAATCGAATTACGACCCGTCGCCACCCCTTCGACGTCTTACTTCGATCGTTCCTCGCGTCGCGATTAAGCGACATTCCTGCGATCCCTGCGCGTTGCTTCGCGCGCCGCTCACATCCAGGGATCGTAATCAGACGCTGGAATCGAGGAAGGCTCGACTCGATCGATTCGCCTCATCGTCATAATCGAGTTTCTGTTCTTAGTCTCTCAGGCTTTGAGAGGGGGGTAGTTTTGAGAGAGAGAGAGAGAGAGAGAGAGAGAGAGAGAGAGAGAGAGAGAGAGAGAGAGTTTGGACGATAGAAGTGGTTTCTTCTCGCTGATTTGAAGTGAAAGAGGGTTATTCATGGTTTTTTCAAGATACTTCGTTTGTGTTGAGCTCTGTTTGGTGAATTGACGAGTTGTTAATGGTTCGTTGATTCTAGAGTTCGGAAAGACGAGCCTTATCGATGATTCGTAGTGCGAACGGAGAAGATCGAAGCGTTTAGTTCGAGCATCACGACAGATGTTCCGTTTTCGTATCTACCGAAAGTGAAACGAAACTTAAAAATGTCTAGTCATCTGGAAGATTCACAACGATGAATCGTATTGTCTAAAAAACTAAGTTTCGAGGCTTCGTCGCGTGACAGTGCAATTATTTTTCTTCCGAAAGATTCTTGATAATTTATACCATGTTTAATCCGACAACAATTTTGTGTTTTATAATAAAAGTAAAAACATGGCCGTAATTGCTGAAAACGTAAGGTCTTAAAAAATCGGTACTATTTATACCATGTGCGAATGTTTGTCTTGGAACATTTACCTTCTTATTTCTGTGCATAAATTTTCCCCAGCTTTCTGGTTTCGAGCGTTTTAACGAATAACAGTATATCAATGGACGCGACTCGTTTATCAAATCAGTTAATTTGGAATATTCCCGAGGGGGCCGCGTTTCGACCGTTCGTCGTTATCTTATAATAAAACATCTCGCATTGCGGTGAAATATTTCCCGGTCGGCGGTGATTAATTTAGTGCGAATAAAAAAAATGACAAAGGTTTATTTTAGCCACCGCAGCGACGTGCTTTATCGGTGCGTTGATCGAGCCGGGTTACCAGCCAAGTTCTGGTGCAACCTGGAGAACGGCATTCCATCGATTTCGTTGCAGCTGCTTGATCGTGAATGTTCCCTAAAGTGTATAACCAACGATAGATCGATTTGTCAAAAAATTTTTCTCCAAACTTATTACCTTACCGTTACTTTGTATCACGTAAATTTACATTATTTTAAACAATTTATCCGTGCGAAGTTTATATTATTTTCAACTGTTAATCACTGTTGAGCAGATATTATAGCGGTGAAGCTAAAATTATAGTTAACTATCTATAATCATTTTGAAATGAAGTCCATCTATAGTTTGGAAGGAACGGTAATTTCAAATCAACCAGCATAGCGTAATATTAAAACAAACGAGACAGATTATTACACGATAGAACAGGACTAAACGCTATTTCAACGGACAAATAAAACTCGATTTGCAGCAGATATCGTACAAGGTAAAAATAAATTTTTCTATATCTTTTTATAGAAAAAAGAATTGCGGTATTTACTTCGAAAACGCGTGACACGGTCCTCTCTTCGTTATAAGAAAATTAATTCTCAAAAACATCTCACAATCAAGATTAAATTATACAGCTGCCAGCTGGAGCCTAAGTAACTCTACATCTTAGAGATAATATTCGTAACAGAGTTTCTTAGAAACGATGACTGGTGCTTTACAACCAACAAGAACTTGACACAGCTTATGCAACATCTCGTTTAATGTCGAGAGTCACAATTCGATTATTCTCTAAACTCAAACAAGGCCGATCTATGTAAATGGAAAATTTCAGATAACAGACCCGATCACGGAGAAACCTTATTAGATTTTAATGATGGCGTAAGTGCAGCATACTTTAAAAGACGGAAACGTATGTTGCACGGTTCCCAGACGCGGCCAATTAATTCGGCAAACCGGGCAATTAGCGAAATTATTAATAAAAATCGTAATGAAGCTAAATCAACGGTGATAGAAGCCTTCCTGTGCGGTCGTCGGTGGGCCATTGTACGACCATGATGCACCGTTTAATAATCGGCAACGTCTTTCGAATTGTATGTCAATTGGCGACAATAATAAAATTCGACGATGGCGTCGAGACGTCGTTTGCCACGGTGTGTGCGTTCGTCTCTGCGCGAAAGTCGATTAGTTTGTCTCTTAATTAAAGACCATGCGTGACTGTCAGCTCGTCATGCTACGTAAAGTGGATTTGGATAATCGAGGAAATTGTTAATAAGCACTGAAACATATCGTGATTCGTTTCGTAGACTTATCACGCCTAGCATGGCAAACGATGATAATTGGATCGCAATCATGAAAAATTGTACAAGGCGCAAAAATACGCGCGAATCCATGCAATATGCAAACACGCGTAAAATATGCAAAGTAGGTAGACTGCTCGTTCTAACATTTAGTAGATGAAACAAATCTCTACCTAGGCTCCGCTTTTTAAGTCGTCTTCATAAGGATATCAATTTGCATAAATATCCACGCTCTTATGGTAATAGATTTATTACGTACGAAGTTCCATCGCGGGATCGTACTCCTCCTCTTCTGAATCTGACGAAACCCCATGCAGTTGGTTGAAACGAGAGCGATCTTTTCCTACATAGCGAGGAGATCCGTGAAAAATGGCAAGATCGGCAAAGCCCAGAAGCGAGGTGGAAAAGGCAGGAAAAGTCCTGTCGGTGGATCCGTTCTAGGGACGACGATAATTCCGGTCGACGACGTCGGGACGAGAGTAATTGGCGGAAGGAAGGACCGGATGCAGCGCTGAGGGAAGAACGGATGGAACGAAGGAGGACACGGAATGTAAAATGGCAAGAGTATTGGCTGCACGGAACGAACGAGACCACGCACAACTAAGATTATATTCTCATTAACTCGATCTCGGCGGGGAAATCATCGGGACGAATGGAAATTGCTCGCGGGATTGAATATTCGACGGTCTTCTTTCGGATCGAGCCCGAACAAGCAGAAGGATCTTGGATATTCCGCTCGGATGTCGATCCTCTCAATTTCCTCGAATAAGACGGATGAGACTGTTTTTTCTCCTCGGGAACTGGTTATGAAAGCTGGCAATCATTTTTTACTCCACCTTCGAGAATAATATTTTGTTGCATCGAGTTCGTCAGAATGCCGTTGGTTAATTATGAAAATAATGTTCCAAACGAAGAAATTTTAATTAACTCGTTACGGACCTAGCGGTGAAATAATTTCTAAAGATTGTACAAACGTGCTTACCAAATAAGATAAGCAAGATATGCTGTTTTGCAAAGACACAACGAATGTATTAAAATAGCAGATACATCGCAGAGGGCCGTCGCACATGCGATACACAAAAAGGAATATACAAACTATGATCTAGCAAGAAATATTTTATCGCGATGCTATAGGGTACTTCAATTTCTTCAAGGTTCGTACAGTTGTAGCATCTGAATGGAAAGAGAAAGAAAGAGGCGCGGATGAAACGTTGGGTTAACGCAGCGTTGGTTCCTGATGAGTTAAACAAATCGTCTCGGTTTTTAATTGCCTGATTGCCTGTCTCGTCGATATAAAATTTTCGAGATGACGACTCTCCAGGACATGGAAGTATTTTTACGAGTATAAAACGGATCGTCACAGCTAATTTAATCTTCTCGTAGGAAAGTAATATAGCGGAGGAAAGGTAGAATTGTTTAAAATTGGAAAACTGAGTTCCAAGTAGGATTTGTTAAGTGGCAGGTTTTCTTTTTTTGTTTCAGGGCATCGAATATAGGTGCACAAAGGAGTTCGTAACTCGGAGAGACGCCTTCTTACCGGGAAGTCATCGAGTTCGTTTTCCACTTCGATGCCACGGTTCTCGAGATTGATGGAACGGGGCTCGGTGACAGGAAAATTGAAATCCCCCGTCTTCTTCTCCGCCTTAAAAGAATATTGTATATAAAAACGATGTCTGAGTTGCAGAAATTCTGCCGAGCGGCCGGATCTGGTGAAAATAAATTACACTGAAAAGAAGCAACTCGGAAGCGAACAAATTGTTAACGATGCAATTCGCCGAAGCCTTGCACGTTACGTATAATTGAGTACTAACGAAGATACGGTTTCTCTATGTTTGCAATTTATTTCTGGAAATTTGGAACGCGGTTGCAAGATTTACAGTAGTTTCAATAGTTTTGCGTATGAATTTCAATTAACGTAGAAATCAACGTAGGAAGTTTCATCAATTAACGTCACGCCAGAAATTTGATTCTGTCAGATATAAAAAGATCTCTTTGTTTATAATAAACACGTAACGAAATTGTTAAGCGGTTTTGTTTGGAATACGAAGTAAAAATTCGCAGCTTGCTAACGAAACCCGAAGAACCGCCGCACTATGCGAACAAACTGAAAAAGTCGATAACTTTTCCACCCCTTGTGCGAAGAAACTGAAGGAAACTACAACTTCTCCCCTCTTTGTCAATTTCTTTCTCCACATTCAACAGCTATCTTCCGTTCAAGCTGCTTTTCCGGCGAACGTGTCCGTTCGATGTAACGCGGCTGCGAGCCATCAAGGTCCCCAATAAAAGAGGGGCGATCGCGAAGAAAACGGAGCTTTGGAGCACGCGACAAAGGAGCTCCCTGTGAAATTCACGATTCCCTCGCGACTCTGCATAATCGAATGATTCTTCCGACGACGTCGGAACATGTGCGCTACATCGTATGACGTCACGGCCGAGATAAACGTTGGAAAGCGGATGGTTGTGCAGGAGGACCGAATTTTCGGGCCAAGGAAGGAAAGAGAAAGACGAAGAGGACAAGTCACAGGACAGTTAGTACATTTAAGATTAGCCATAAATGGACGTTGTACCTATTATTGTCTCGTTGAAAGCAGGAACAAACTTCATTAACGAATTTTTCATGTTTCTACTTGATTGTAACAAACAATATCCAACCAAGAGCTACGAAATTTTCGGACAGTCCGATACTACCGTTTCAAAGATTTTATTACAGCTTGCGTTTCAAATTAGAATCTGTCACCGAGTGTATATACACGTTTCACTGTGCAATCGGCGAGATTTCGTGCGAGCGAAGAAAAAGGAAGCGTAAGAGAGGCGAGAGAAGGTGGAAGACGAACGAGACGAAGACCGGGAAGAAAGAAACGGGCAAACTCTAGACGACGAACAACGGACACAGAGTGGAAAGGGATAGAACGACAAAGGGAGGAAACGCGAAAGCGCGATAGAGACGACAGTAACGTGGAAGATGAGAGAGGAAGCGAGAAGGCGCCATGAAATTGGCAGTCTAATAAAAGAAGCCGGGGAGGAATCGACTGCAGCGGATCGATCCGAGACTGCATTTTCATCGTGATAACGATCGCTCATCAAGGATATACCTACTACTTCTTTTATCTCCTCTATTCTACTCCCTCCACCAGCTCTCCGATGCTTTAAAGCGATGATCATTTTAAGGTATCGCGGCACGGTCCATCTTTTCTTTTCTTCTTCGTCCACGTCCACTTCTTCTGCTTCTT
The DNA here is from genome assembly GCA_014737475.1 of Bombus confusus. Classification (NCBI taxonomy): domain Eukaryota; kingdom Metazoa; phylum Arthropoda; class Insecta; order Hymenoptera; family Apidae; genus Bombus; species Bombus confusus. The sequence continues at coordinate 2,812,327 of JACXIV010000014.1, forward strand.
CTACTAGCTCTTCTTGTTCCTTGTTTTTCCTAGCGGTGTTTTTCTTTTCTTTTTCTTCGTTCGAAATACTTTGTACTTTTATTCTCACCCAGAACGGGGCTCGTTTTTAATGATAGACTTTTTGGTCGACTGCCGCGGTGGCCCGTCTCTTACCAGCCCGGCCATTGTATCGCACCGATAATTAAACGTTGCCAAACGCGAACGCGCGCGAACGTTCATTTTGTACGCGATTACGCTAAACGCGATAGTTACTCTGTTCGCCGATCTCTGTCTCCTTTGCCGCATGATGAACGAGGAGAAAGACCGGGTTAGTGAATCTGTGTTTGAAGAATTGCGCGATGAATAATCGTTTAAGACGATGCCCGATCCTGAACGTTTAATAAATAACATTCAACACACTAACTTGCTAATAGGTGTATAAATCACAGACACTAAACTGACCAGCTCCATCGAAGTTAATGGGGTGGTTTCAAAGAAAAAAAAAAAAAAAAAAAAGAAAAGTGGAATTGATCAGTTCTACTACCCAATGGCTCGTATTATACCAACGACTGTAAATACACTAACAGTCGCAGCCTGTAAACACTATAAGCTCACGCGTGTCATTCAAAACAGCTACTCGCGTTATACCCATTATTATTAATGCCACAATCTGTATTACACATGTCAAACGAGTCACATTCCGCGAGGCAATAAATCTGGCAATTACAATCCGGGAAAACTAGTCGCGGTAGTTACGACCACGGTATCGGACACGTTGCCGAGCAAAAGGTTGTTCACATCGAACGAGGCACAGTCAAAAACGGACGTTTCAACGAATCGGCGGAATTAATCGGTCTGTCGAGGCTAATCGAATGCTGGTTCGAGCGAGAGATGCCACTTAAGGGACGGAATATGCTCGATATCTTAATTTCGGACGGTGTCGTCGCGTGGAGCGTTTCAGTCAGGCGAAATGCGCCCTGGAACCGGTTAACGCGACACGCTGCAAACGGATCTTTAATTTCGTATCGAGGTAATGAACGTCGGCCCGCGGAACTCGCCGTTTTCTCGATCGTCTGCGGAACCGTGAACGCAATCTCGCTGGGTTTTATTGGAGCTTCGGGCGATTCTAATGGCCCGTAAAGGAAAAGAGTTCGATACGAGGCGCGGATCTAGAGAGAGAAGTTTCGAGAGAGTTGCAGCCATGGCCGGAATCTACGGAGCTACTTTATTCGATCGGCAGAATCACGATCGTTGCGGTGGAATTAGAACCGATCGAGGAAACGTCGTTAGTTTCTAATAACGAGACAGATAAAGTACGGCCCTCTCTTTTTATTTAGGGATGCTTTCGGTGAAACGTGACTTGGATTATTCGTGAAAAGTGAACGTTCGAAGATTACGTAGTTTGTCTTGATTCTTGGATTAAACGGTTCTCTTGACCAGTTTGCTTTCGCTTGCGATCGGAGTTTAAATGGCAGATCTAGCAGGCTTAGAAGTTTGGAAGATTATTTTATCGGATGGAAAATATAAAGATACGAAGGTAGAAAGTAAGGAATTGAAAAGTTTCGGAGTAATTGAGAGGTACGCGAGGGATTTAAAATTCTGAAAGTGGATTTGCAGTGCAACTGAAACATCTTTAAGACTATTCAGCACGTACTAAACTGCTTCGATGCAACAGTTTAACACGATAAATGGAGCATTCTTTCTATCGTTACGATGTTCTTAGGTTTCTTGGAAATATTCATGACCCGTGATACGGAGAGAGCTGCGTCGGATCCAAGAAAGCGAGATGATGGAAGGAAACCATACTGATAAAAGTGTCAGCGTTTGAATCGCGAGATATCGCTTGAATTTTTTAATTGGGCCGTTATCTTGGTTAACAGTGCCCTTTGTTATTCTTCGATTCTTTGGCAAGTCACGCGATATAACCGCTTTCGTTGTCCGTCATTGATACTTCATTTGCTCTCGTAATTTCCTGTATGAATTAAAAGATTCTTGTCTAATCAATCTAATAGATTACGACTTCGATCCATAAAATAGATTTATGCCACATGATGTTGTACTCGAAGTTTCATTATCATTTATCATTATTATCGAATCTCTACCCCGTAGTAGTCCTATTCACATTTTCTCTCCAATCGTTGAACAAGCAAGTATCATCAACTTTTACGATCAGCAACATGCTCCAGGCTATCTACAGTGTTGCTCGTACTCGAAAACATTAGTCGGATCAAAACGGATGGGTTCGATAATTTCCAAGGAATCGAAGAAATCGAAGGAATCGAGCAAATCCATATGGTTGCTCGAAACGATCGTCGAACACACAACGAGCACAACATCTTCGATTTCTTTTTTCTTTTTCTCCATTCACACGGCCATCGACATAACAATTTTCTATCTCGATGTTGCTCGTGTATTCGTTCTATCTCTTTCGCTCTTCTAATCGTATTCTCGATGAGCGAAGAGAAGAGAAAAAAAAAAGCGAAGAAAGGAGAAGGCGTCGCGATCTCATCAGCGAGCAACAAAGTCCTCTTTGTCTTGCAAGTCCGCGATTGTATTTGGCTGCCGCGCTGTTCGCGCGTTAGTCGACCGCGTCTCGATCGAGTAAACACGCTAATCGATTTCAAGGATGAGGCAAAAGGAATGGACTGGGCCAGGGAGACAGGACGATGAAGAAACGTAAATCGAGGGAGAAAGGGACGAATCCTGGCAAGAAAGGGAATATTTATTTCGATCGCTTCTACAGATTTGATCGCTTTATAGCTCCACGTTGAGTTCGACGATTGTGATTCGACTTACAGTTGCGTCAACGCAAGCAAAATTAGCTCTGGCAATTTCCAGCTTGTGACAGTGTAGAATTTCGCTGACGATATTACGTAGCTAAATTACTGAGCAAAGGAAGCCAGAAAGGAATCGTCTTCTTAAATGTACGAGAACAATCATCGGATTGGAAAATATGAAAAATTCCATAATCTCCAAATACGGTCTTAATAGAGGATAGTTTCGTGGCTCATCGAATCGCAGTGAAGAATAATGAACACTTTTATGCTCGTTGTACGTCCTTTCTGTAGTCAAATTACGCAAGTAAAAAAGTCGCGGAGAACCAGAATTCGCTTAATCATTGTATTCGCGTAATTACTACGTCATAAGCGAATGTTCCCCCGCGTCATTATTTTCCCTTTAAAGTAAAGCCCCTCCTTTTCGTTCATCCTCGTGTCCGGTTACTTCATCGAGCCGCTGTCATTACTTCTTTACTCGCTCGCGATTATGGACGGACGAAAGTACTTACTGAAATACTACCTACTTAACTCGATCGCTCGTTTTCGAACATTGTTCTATTCCCTCTCGGTTCATCGTCGAATCTATTCCTCGAATTGTACAACGAACCCCTTCACGCGAAGTCTTCATTCTGAAAAAGTAAACTTCGATAGCTACAACCTCGATAGAAACTTCGACCATTCGACCAAACGCACTGGCAACCTATATTTTATCCTTCGATTATTTCCAATTCTTACAACGCCACATACCATTGAACAATTCTACTAGATTAAACAGAGAAAAATGAAAAAGACACGGTTAGCTTGATAAAGAGCACTATTGCGGGAGAAAAGCTGGGAAAAACAAATTACCAGCGAAAGAAGAAGAAACAACAGGGGAAGGAGAAGCAAGGAGAACAGAGGTCGATCCTCCTGGCAGGATTCGCGGCGAAATCGGCGGTTAGAAACGGCCATGAACCATTTTCGCCCTACGAAGGAGCAGCGCACACAGCACAGACAAAATAAAAATGCGAGGAGGAACAGCGACCAGGCGCTCAAAGCGGGGCAAAGGGGATACTAGAGAGGACACGGGAGAGAAGAGAAAAGGAGAGACGAAGAGAAGAGAAGCCGGCCAACTTCTCTCACCCGGTTTGGGCTGGCTTGGCCTTCCAAGGGGCCAGCCTAGACTCACGATTCTCATCTCTTGTACTGGTCCACCGCGAGACGAAATGCGTACGTTGCTTCTTCTTCTTCTCCTTCTTCTTCGTCTTCTCCATCTTCTTCTTCTTCTTCTTCTTCTTCTTCTTCTTCTTTCTCCTCGTCTTCTTCTCGACATCCCTTTTAGTATCTTCTTTCTTCCACGTAAAAGGACGACAACTAACGCGTTCTCTCTGTCTCGTTCCTCGGGCCAGTCGCGATTTATTAGTCGAGCTAATTAATAGGCTAACTGGACGCGGGTATGCGAGTGTGCGTGCACGTGGCGTCGGTGCGAGTTTCGTGGAAATCGAGGCAGCGATTCGCGATTTATTGCCGCGCGAAAGATTCATGGTCTCGGGCCGAGCGAGCTTTCCTTCGCCGCGATCTCCGAAAACCTTTTTTCATCGAGAGGAATAGAAGGTCTAATGGCATCGACGCGATCGTAGCACTGGAATTCCTTTAATTCGGATGTTCCCGCGATGAGGGATCGATCCTTCGCAGCCAAATTCCTTTCTGCTCGGCCGCCGCGCTGCCACTGTAATTCGACGTTTCGATAGCACCGCCTCGACTCGAGACCGAACCATCACGATCGCGCTTTGGTAAAAACCGTGCCGCTGCTGGAATTCACGCGGCTACAATTCTCTGTTTGCTCTGGGTGCCACAGATTGGTACATAATGAAACAAATAGCGCGTGTTCTTCCTTAGACTTTTTCTAGCGGCAAAAGTTGAATGAGTAAATTTTATATTATTTTTTATTACATTATCATTAAATATCAACGAAATATTATTAAACGGTAATATTGGAGAAAATCTCTGATCGGTCGTCTACCGCAAAAAATTCTACTCTCATCCACGTTTTCTCTAATTTCTGTAATATCCAAGAATTTCTTGGAATATTTATTTCTGATGATCATTTGTGTGTAATATATTAATAGGTACGCGTCTTTTGCGATACTACATGAACGACTGCATCGTTTTAATATATCTTCGATCCTAAGAAACGTCAACTGTCCGTATTTTCTTGCTGTTAAATATTTGTACCGATCAAAGATTTATTTGCAACATTCAAATTACATGATAAATAGCATTCATGAACTTCCGACCTCGAGATTATTACGAATTAAGCACATCCTATGTGATATATGGATTCCCAATAAACAGCGCATCATTCAACTTCATCAGGCAATAGTATGAAAACTTAGAAATCTCTTTACAATCCAAAATTAAAAATTTCCCATTCTCCACAGATTGCAACCATTCTCTAAAAGAAAGCTACCGTTAAAACTTAAAGAACCTTGAAGACTTTTCCTAATGTAAAGCTTCTTAAAATAAAACTTTCCATCCTCGTGACAGCTTTCTCCACACGGCTTCCTTACACGGTCATCTTGTAGCAGAAACATTTTTGTCGCGAACTAAGAAGAACGAATAATTAAAAATACAAAAGTGAAAATTCCCTATTGCTCAAATAATGTTCACACCGATTGGAAACTATTCGTCTAAATACAAGATGAAAACTACTGTTACATCAGATGTTTCTCAATTAACTTTCCAGCGGAGCGACAGTTTTTCAACGCTGTTTCATTGCTTGAAACAGAAATATTTTTCTCTGAATCAGGGGAGCAATTAACGACCTTCCATTGTCTGGGCATGAAATTTGAACGATTCGCGGACAAAACCAGCGCAGATTAATTCCGCGTTTCCGGTCTCTGTTGCTTTTCACCGGGTGTCCCCGTCCTGAGGCTCGTGTCACGGCACGTCAGTCGCACGCTGTTGCAATTCAACGTGAAATCTAAGGCGTCGTTCACACCGTTGCACGCTCCGTTCTCCTTCGTTGTCTCCTTCCTCGTCTGGACGTTTCTCCGGCCCGTTTCCGGCCTCGATCTTCCGTTTCCTTCCGTTTCTACGCCGTCGTCGATCCTGCAGCCCGTACGATCGTGCTGCCTCATCGCGATCCGTATGGTGTGAGTCATTTCCGGGCTGGAGGATCGCGATTCGTGCTCAGCCTCTGCCTCCGAGTCGATATCGACGCGGACGTTTCCGGATATCTCGGCACAGATGCACTTGGTGACGTCTTGGAGATCGAGGTTCGATAATCGTGCACGACTCGGACCTGCAAACGAAAATCGAATGAGCGATGATCGAATTTTATGATATTTGATTAATATTAATTTTTCTTTTCGTTCTTCTTCTGGTCCAGTTAGTGTAGAGAGTGATTTATGGTCACAGTGGGGAAATTTATACTTTGGCGTGGAAGATGGTAAGAAATTAATGGAGTGCAGTACGTTAGGCGTAGCGGCCGTGCACCTAGAAACTGCAACCTGTTTAACGTCAGTGTAGGAAGTGGAGATTAGTTACCGACTAATATTTTTTTATAATTGAACAACTTTGAATATTAATTTCTCTAGACGATATTGATGCTATATCGGATGATTATTGGCAATTTTATTACTTTTCGATAATTAAGTAAATTATCAGATGAACTTTTCTACCATATAGTGTTTTAAATATATGGCCATAGGAAATATTCTACTATATAAAATATAAGGTTATACGTGTAAATTATTTCTCGCTGTTAATTGAAAGTCGTTCAAATTTACACAATATTTTGAAACGAGTATTCATCTTAAAAAAATGACAAAAATTTTTTGCAAATTTTACAAACATTTTAACTCGTCCAAGATTCCTCGCAAATCGCTAATCGATATTTTTTATCCTCTCGAACACCAATCAACCACCGCCTCAAAGCGCGTTTCAAGTCTTCCAAAGCCCGTAAAGAGGCGAACAGGTTGCCGATGCTCGCTAATCTTCGATTCTCGCGAATCGAACGAACTTCGAAAGGTCTGTGCATAAAACAGATTGCCTTACGCGCTCGCGAATACCAGGAATGCCACTGAGTAAACGTTCGCCAGAACTGCAGACTTTGAATTGACCTTGGACGATGTTCTTCGTGCATTCTTCGAGGGTTGGAGCTCCTTTCGTGCATTCCAGGAACTCTTTGCCTCTTCTGCGTCGAGACTTCCTCGACGATCTCTTCCTTCTTTCGAGCTCCGACTTAGTCCCTGCGTCGTTCGGCGTGACCTTATCCAGGAGTTCGTCCAGAATATCGTCCTTGGTTTCCACGACCCTGGTCCGTGCACTCGCCTGTGATTCGATCAAAGGAATCGAAGACTCTGGAAGCTCCAGAGAGACGATCGTCAGGAAAGGTGGCCTCTCCTTCCGGATTCTCTCCAGCCACGATCTATAACTGTTTCATTCACGATCACGATCACGATTACAGCGTGGATCAGGGGCTGACCGAGTTAGACTCGATCTTCTGCTTGGAAAATTGAGTTTCGTTTTAAGGGTGGAATTGACGATTAGCTTGGCTACCGCGCTGCTCGTCTTATTTGAATCAATGAGTGCGAGTCTTGATGGCTCTGTCCGCTGTGATTTGATTTTCAGTCTTTACTTTCCTAATTTTTTAAAGATATGGAAGTGGCAGTACTTTAGGGTAGACTAATACGTTTTAGAACGTCTAAAAATTGAAAGTTTCGTTGAAATTACTACCTAGCATACGATACGTTAAAATTACTTCTTATTAAATACCAGGAAAGATAGAAGGAATCGATTAATCTACAATTTTCTAATCTTTTTTTTTTTCAATTTCCCGCGTTTACGAGTAAATAACAATTGGTTTCCAAGATCATTTCAAACGTCAATCGTGATTTCAAGTAGGAAGCAGTACGAGGAAGTTGCAAGGGAAGCGAAGTAGCGGAGTAAAAAGAGGAACGAAATTGTGTGAAAAGATGAAGCAGTAGCACTTCGACAACGAGAAGAGCTTCATCACGATGAAGTTACCGACGCTTTTCAAATTCACTTCGTAACGATCTTCCTTCACGATGACTTTTTGTAGTTTGAGAAGAACCAACCTAATGAAATGATGTACTTCATCATCGAGATCGTATAAGCGTCCGACTATTGAGAAATACTAAATATTGTTTCTGTTACAATACACATAGGAACATCTAGTAATATACACAAAGTATATTTAAATGTCCAATTTCGTCCACTTTGCACCAAGTTACGCAAAATGGAGAACTTAAGGTCGAACTGTGAAAGATTCGGATCTTCTGTTTCTGTAAATTACTAGAAACACACAGGTGCCTTTGATAGAATTAATTTGGACCTTTATTAAGATCGACATATAATTATTAGGCTGTGATTTTTTTAATATATTTCAAGTAATAATAATAATAGCGAAACAAAGAAAAATGAAACGAATTCAATGCTGGATCGCGACTCTGTAGCAAACAAAAATCCTTCGCGGATGAAAACTTTCAAATTAGAAGTTTCTCGCTTTATTAGATCATCTGGAAGATTTTATCGCCGCGAGTGAATCGAAAACAATAGCCTGGTAGCAAAGCAGACTCGGTACAGGACAGAAAACGTGGGATAGGAGCGCGTCCGAAAGCGGTCGATAAATGGGCCACGATAACGAAAGCAACGGGAGGCGACGAAGAAGAAGGAATTCTTTCTGAGAGACGGCTGATCCGCGCTGGTGGTGGATTCACGAGAAACGAGAGCACGTCCTAAACTCGCAATAAACTCGGTAACCTTGCCCGGATCTCGAGCTGTCCCGGGGTCAGCCTCGAAATATAATACCACGCTCGTGTTCACCGGAACGTCCCGTTTCGAACTGAAGAAAAAGACGAATTCCCGGAGCGCAAGCGTTTGGAACAATGAGAAGGCACTCTAGAGACTCTGGATAGACGAAGATAAAAGCGAGAAGAACGTCGACGATAATGACGTTCAGATAGACGCTCGTGCTTTCGATGCGATAGCTGCTTTAATAACGTTATAATGCCGGCTGCGAGGGCACGATCGCCTTCGAGGCTTTATTAAGTCGCGCGGCACCGATCGTTCCTTCTGTCCCGACAGTTAAATTTTAGTGCGTTTAATTACGGGTTCCTGCGTCACATTAACGGGCCAAGCGGATCCTCGGGTACCGAACAACGTTGACTAGGTCGAAGTTTCGGTTAATCGCCTAGGAAATCCTGTCTCTGGGGATTCATCCGTCTCTCAAAATTGTTGTTTCGCGATTATAGGCACGGGAAATTGTAATATCATGTTTCTTGCCTTTAGAACGACGGATCAGTTAAGTCTAAATGGGTAAATTTTGCAACTAGAAGATATTGTTGACTAACATTCGTCGTACAGGATTTTTCTAACGAAATTCATGTAACGATAGCGCGCTACTTTATTAGAACTGTCTAATCGAATGGATTATATAATATCGATATTAATCATAATTAAATACGGAAGGAATAATTAAATATAATTAGTTGCTATCGAATATAATTAAACGATAACGATAGTCGATTAAATCATATTGGACGAATAAGTTACCTCATGGCCAATATTTCTTATATACAAATTTCCTTCTTTCAAAACGATCGCTCTGTCAACTACCGGTTTTACGAGTACAAAGCAGTCTTCAGAGGAAATATTTCGATGTACCAAAAATACGAGGAAATACGCGACAGAATGTACACTGCATGAAACATGGAGAGCGCAGAGGAACTATCGCGTCCCGAGTGACTCGCATCGATCGTCGATGCACCGAGGGAATTCCGAAGTTCACCGCAGATCAGTGACAGTGCACGTGCGGTCTCGGTTGCTACAAGAGAGAATACCTCGAGGATCTCCTGGTGGAGGGCACGTAACCGGTGGTAGGATGACAGATATGGCGTGCCGGAGACTGTGACCTTGAACTCGAGGGTTCTCTCGCGCTCCTGGGGTCCTCGAGCGTGAGGCGCCGAATGTAGAGTCCTGGCACCTCCTCCGCAAGCTGATGTCTTCTCCTGTACGAAGCCACAGTGACTGGTCCAACCGATTCTCACCATCGATCATCCGCGCGTCGTTCTCCTCTTTCTTTTACCACGCTCTTCGTTCTTCTCTTTTTTATACTTCTTTTTCCTCCGTCTATTTCTTTTTATCTTCACAGAGAAACAGTGAGGTTGAACTCGAACGAAACGACCTTGAACCGTGATCTTCAGACGGCCAATGCAATGGCAGAGGAGACTTTTCGTCGGAGAAAGTTGAAGAGTTTCCGACAGCCAGCGTTGTTGCAACGAAACGTTAATGGTCGACGACGATCAGATAGCCAGATCGTTCGTTCGGTTTTTCTTCGTAAGATCCGGGTAGATCGTAGGTTGTGGATCATCGAGTAGCGTGTTTTAGCAGCATGGCAACATCGTTTGGAAATTCAAGCGGTGCCGGGTCGATCGACGGGGAGAACCTACGGGTAATTGCATGCGGTTCGATTAAATTGTCCTACTAGGTTGCGAAACGCGAGGCTAACCGGTCCATGGAGATCGTGCGAGCTTGTTTCTACAACGATCGCTGCTTTTGTGCCGAGATTGTAACGATCATTAACGAGATCCATGATATCAACCGAGAGAAATTATTAACGCTAGTTTATTGGACGAGGGAGGAACTGTACTGTCGTCGAGTTTAAACATAATCATTACAGGTTAGTCAGATGATAAGACGATTGTCCACGAATAGACTTAACGTGTATTTTCTGCTTCCTAACTTCTACCTGTTGCGATATCTATCTGTTCTATTCTTTAAACAAGTAGCTAAACAATTTATTACATTCTCGCGATAATTAACTTGCGAACTGTGTAGTATTTATATATTCTACACAGCGAGAAGCTTTTACTCGAATAAGAAAAATTCAATATATTTAGATAGATGTAAAAAATGTTTTCCTATTATTCCAATGGCACCGCAATTGTCAGATCCGAAACTATTTTATCATACTTTAAAAATCACGCGGAGCAAAGGGGCGAAGTTCGCTGGCAAAGTTAAAGGTTAAGAGGTTAACACTCTCCCAATACCACAACTTTGACGCACCAGTCACGCTGGCGTCTTCCAATATAACTCATCCGGCATTCCTTTGTCGCTTCGAATATCCCGTTTCCCGCGATTCGTCAACGCGAGAATATACAGATCGATCGGCAATCACATCGCGGCAGGCGTATCAAAAGGTACATCGGTTTCTGGTAATTCCCGATCAGCAGGTGGTCCGATTTCGGTAGACAGAGGTGGCGGTCGCGCGAGGACCGGCTTTCGAGACCGTGGCAACGCATTAAAAGCGTTGTTTAGCAGGCTATTTCGAATGTTGTTCCTCCTGTTCTTGGCTGCTGGCCAACGCGCGTGGGATAGATTCTCTCTCTCTCTCTTTCTCTCTCGACTATAAGCTCTAGTGTCGGAGCTACTTGCCGCCGGGGATCTGTCCGACTGACTGACTGACCGGACCCGATTTTTTGAAGGAATTCCTTCTCTTTCATTCTGTTCTCGCTCGTGTTTCACACCGGACCACCGGTACCGTTCCATCGAAACGGCCATTAATTCGTAACGATGTTTCGCGCGTGCGTTCCGGCCTCGAGTTAATCGGCGAAGGAACGTTAATGGCGATAAAATTGGTGATTAACGGGAGCGCCGCGAGCTATGTTAATGGGTCCCGCAGGGAATTTCGTTGTTCGGTAGCCGACGATATCAGAACGGCGTTCAGCTTTTAATTACAGTCGCATTCGCCAAGCTGAACGCGAGATTATCGCGCGTACTATGTTTATTTGGTCGTTTGCCGATCTCCCACTAGAATTGTATTTGAACGAGGGAATTTGAACGATCCTGGATCAATCGGAAGATTTATTGCACGTAAAATATATCCTTTCCTTTTCTTTTTTCTGGATGGAGAAGAGTCACGTACACGGTGGAATTTGGAAAACGAATGTTGCTTTTGGAAATGTAAATGTATTCGGTTACGGAAGTTTGAATTTCGTGTTAATCGAATGCCGGTGAATTTAGACATTTGCGGACGTAGCTAAAGGAACGAAATCAAACGTAAATTGTCTCATCGACTTTGGATATTCTACATAATTTTCTACAGTTTTCTGTAGATTTCTCTTCTTTCTTCTCTTTGCTTCTTCTCTTCTCCGGATAATTCCAATAATTACATAACACAATGACATTTTCCACGATCTCGAACAAATGATCTCCAAACATCCCGAGGCGGTCTGTCCGCCTGTGTATCTGGATAGTCTCGACCGTTCGTTTCGTGGTAAAACAATGTATTGCGAAAAGCGAAAGGAGCACGCGGCGATCGAGAAACGTAACGGTCCGGCACGGAGCCGATGGAGATTAAGAGCCGATTAAAATTCATGGCGTGTCAGCCGGTATAATTCGATTTCGTAGGTGTTCGTGCAGATCGAGTTACCCGACTTCTACGGCCGATTTCTTTTTTCGAGCAGAAACGCGAAACAGCCGATGATGGCATGGGACCACGTTGACGACTCCGCTCGCGGGAGAGACAAATCCCTGTGACGTCGATTAAAATTGAAACGTGGCTCATTATCGATTCGTCACGCTAACCGAGCGTGAGGACAGCGCGACTTACGGATTCCGCTTGGATCGTATTACGCGGGATTCGATCGTTTCCTTGGACCAAGGACGCGCCTCACGATGATAATGCAAGATGATCGGTTCACGTCCTCGCAAACCACTGTCGAGAGCGGCTGAAAGCGTTCCAAGCTACTTGGTTCACGTTAAAACGAGTATTCTATTCCGGTGAAACGAACAGTGGACGACGAGAGTCGTGATTCTTGTCCCAGACGAGAGAAGCGATTTCGTTTCGTTACGTGAACGTTAGCTGAAGCGACGTCTCACCAGACGAAAGAATTTCGGCTAAAACGTGCTAAAAGAGATAGAATTATTTCGAAAATTTGAAAACTTCCTACCGACGTTGGACTAAATGATAATATCGCAATAAAAATTGAGCAATTCCTTTTGGTCTTCGTTCGTGTTTTTCATTTTTTCTCACAAAGCACCATCGTCAAACTTATTAATTGGTATTCTCATAGCGAAGATTCCATTGCGTAAGATTTCCGTAAAGTACTAGAAACCTAAATTCCTAAAAGCTAAATTCGCAAGAGCTCGAAGAAACCAATCGAACGACCATTACACGAAACAAACAAACAAGATGTTCTTAATTTGGAAGAAAGTATACTCCATCCTATTCATCGATTACCACGGAACAAGCTCCTCCATCGTGTATTCTTGCAGCGTTACTTCTCGTCTCATACGATGCTCTCTGGGGGATCGATAAATAAATGGAATACAGCCAACGGAAACGTTGTCCAACGAGCGCCACGAGCAATTTCATCGAACCGATGTACCACACCGAGAAAGCAAGAATCAATTTATAAAGGGGAATCGGACTTTCATCCAGCTCCATCATCAAAAGATCACCGTCCGACCGATTCCCAGATCGATCTTCGTGGGTGGACCAACGAAGGCAAGCCTGATTCGCAAAAGAACGAAGACGCGCGAAACAAAACGCGCTTAGGCTCGGCGAACGGAGGAGCGGAAACTCGGGTGGGGGACGAGAATGCCAAGGCACAAATAGAATAGCTCTACCGGCGGAAAGCAGAGGCACAAGCGGAGGAACAGGACAGGAAACAGAGAAAGTTAACGAAACAGAGGAAGATGCCAATCTCTTCGCGGAATATGTTTACATTAAAGGCGCGCCTTGAAAAAAAGGCCGGGACGAACCGCAAACTGCTTAACGAGTCCTGCTCCTTCCACCCCCGACCCTTCTTCAGCCTTTTCTCTCTATACTATACTGCCACGAAGTTGCATCGCGTGTGCACCCACACACCGAGATCGCGAGTAGATAGCGATGGACTCGAGTCGCGGCGAATTGTTGAAAATTACGAGAATCTCTCTTTGCGTTTATATCTGGAAATTTAAACGTGCAAAAATATACGGAGCGCACATGATGCGGAAGTGTGCGACATTCGCAGAGGAAACTTGTCGTCGTGACGTTTACGGGACGAAACGAATTTATTCAGGTGCTAAGATCTTTAATTCTAATTTTTACTTCCATTCCTAGAACTATAAACTTGCATCAAAATTCATAGTCTACTCGATAAGATTATACGCTTGCCAATTTTCCACCCTCTTGCAAGTCTACGAAATTTCTAACTCTCGTCGTAAACAATTTCTCTCTCGAAAATTGCTTAAAAAGCTCGCGACTTAAAAGACCGAGCACGCATCGTCGTGGCTGGTTCATGCACACAATTCACCGTGTCCTCTGTCTTTTTTTTTTTTTTCTTTTTCGCGTCGCCGACGAGTTTAACGCGCAATGTGTCCAGCGTGTGTGGACGAGAGCGAGCGCGCGGGCGCGCGATTCACTAGCGCTTCGGGGCGAATTTTAATTTTCACGAGCGGGATGCCCTCCCTGTGTATTGTCATTAGAGAGAGGCCAACGACGGCCAGCAAGGGGGAAAAGTCAGGCCACGAATTATGGGCCGTGAAAGGGGACGGGAGAGGAGCAGAGAGAGAGAGAGAGAGAGAGAGAGAATAAGAGAGAGAGTGCGAGTGAGAGAGAAAGAGAGAGAGACATCCACGGTGTTATTAGATTTCTTGCAAATTACTCGCGCGTCCCATTAACGAGTCCCATCTGTCTGGATTACGAGGCGAGCTCGGCCGAGCTCCGTTCCGCGTCCTCTCGACCCCGCCGAGCGATTTAAAGCGTTATTCTCTCTCTCGTCGTTGCTCTCCTCGTTTCCTTCCTCGTTCTTTCGGGGTTCGTGAATCTTTTCCTCTTTTTTTCATTCCCATCCGCGTGATCTCGGAAGCTGCTGCGAAATGGCGCAAGGATTGAAGGATCTACGTTGCTATCGTCAATTCTTTTCTTCTTATTGTTTTAGCAGATTTGTTACGAATAAGGACGAATACGTGGTGCTCTTATCGTTGTGCGTTAGTCTTCTAGGGGATGAATTCCGCGTTTATGTAAATGGGGAATTTTTGTCGTTCCTCGAGTCAGAGATAATAATCGTTGTTAAAGTAAATTCGAAATTGGTTATTACGAGAATAACTGGCCAGTTCTAACAGAGAGGATATATATATATATATATATATATATATATATATAGATACGTATAAGGAGTTTTGCGGAAGTTACGTGTTGTTTTATTGCTTGTTACGCATGAACTTGCTATAACTAATGGGATAATATGTACCTATATATGTTTCCAGTTTCGCGTTCGTGTCTTCGTTAATTGGAGATTAAATTCGTGAAATACATTCTTACGAGAGAATCTGAAATTCTTGCAAGAAAATGACACGGAATCTATTCGATCGGTGAATCGTTTCAGACTGCGATCGATTTATTATTTACGATACACGTATAATTAAACAAGACGTTGTACTGTGTCCGGTGGCGGGGGCGCGAATTAAAGCGGATTTGCAGGGAGAGCGTGGTCACTCCTCGGAGAGACCACCCAGCGCGGTGGTCGAAGGTATCGCGATATCGTATCGATCTTTCCCCCGTGGCCCGAAACACACACGCTGCTGCGGGGGAGAGAAAAAAAAAACAAGGCAATTTCCGAAAGGAAACACGTGAAATCGATAGCCGCGCCGGGTTCGAGCGTGCCCGGGACTTTACGACTCTCTCGGAGAGCTGCGTGGAAAAGTCACGACCACGCGGGGAAACACCGCGGCAGACGAGGGGGCGAAAGAATTGGAAAAGTGGAAATAGTCCCGGCGAAATTGCTAAGTCGAAATGGGCTTCCTTGAAACTTTCGTAGACGCCGTTGTCGTGGGCTCTTCGATTTTATCGGGCCGAGTCGAATGGCCGTGTAACTGTGGTAATGGTCGCGGTGAACGCGGAGGAAAATTTGGGGAAACAAATATATTGGCCAGCCAGTGTGTTCCATTCGAATGTGTAGATTTGGATGAAACGTAAATTCAAATCCGTGTGAAAACATTTTACGGATAATTTTAATTCGAAGCGATTGTACGAGTAGTTGAGTACGAGTTACGAAATACTATACTCGATGTTTTTTATCGGCAAATAGATAAAGATCGTCGTGATTAATCTGCCTGTAAGAAGCGTAAATGTGGTGAAAAAATTAAATTGCATATTTTTGTATACCCGAAAAATTCATGTAGTGGCCGGTTTGGTAAAGCTTATGAATTATTATATAAAGTTATCTTATCTTATAAACAGTTTAATCTTACCAACAGCGTATGTATTTTGAAGCATGTTAACAGAGAAGATAAACCGCGAAAAAAATTAATTTCAAGGCATTAAACGTTTTTTCTCTTCTTTTTTAACGCTATTAAATGGCAAGTTCCAAGGCATTAAGCGTAATCGAGACAACGCGGGATAACGTTTATGAGATCGAAGAGCTACTTTATTACAGTCAAGCGCGAAATGTCGCGTAAAATCGTTCCGCGAACACGCGAAAGTACCGAATTCGATATCAGATTTAAAGTAAAATTTACGAGCGAACGAGAAAGAAAAAAGAAAATTCGAAAGGCACGATACGAATAAATTTTCAGCGATTACAAGAGCGATCGAACGATTGTCATAAAAATTACATTCACAGAATCTGAAGCAAAAGAGCCGCTTAAACTACTTACATGCATATGCCAGAATTATTATTTCGTTCTTCGATTATACCTTCAATTTCTTTATCGATCACCGTGCTTTCACTAATTATCTCCATGTAACTACCAAACCTGCAAAGCTTCTCTCGTCCAAAATCCCTCGAATTCACAGGAAATTAGCGCTTTCCAATTATCGAACGTAACTCATCGATTTATTTTGTGATAAATCTGGTCGATTCACGTTTCTCTGGATTAAACGGCGAACACCGTCTATTCTGATCGACGCCCTTCGGCCTCGAATCGAGATTTTATTCCCGATCCAGGATACTTTCGGGGTCCGACTATGTAATTTTGATTCGTTATTCCGCGAAACTCGAGGAACTGGAGGGTAATTGGCCAAATTGCCAATCCTGCCAATCAATCGTTAAATATCAAGGATAACCTGGCCTCGCTCTCGTGGCGTCTGATCCGCGTTTTCTGACACTGCTTTGGGCCTCGTATCTCTTTGAATTTGTATCGTAGCATAATATGAAAACGGAAAAACACGATAAATCGATAGACTGATAAAGAAACAATCAGAGTTCAATCCTGTACTATTAAAAATCTTTGAGAACAAGATATGTATTTCAGCATTATTCCAATCATTTCAAAAATATTTACTGTTACAAAATGGATTATGTTATTCGTATTTATACCATGGAGTTATAAAACAAATTGTTTCTACTTTAACTTTCTATTAAAATATTTCCTTTCATTTGCCAATTTTAACACAAAAATTGAATATTATTGCAAATAATATCGGTCTATATCATTTCCAAATTTTTGTTTCGAGCTGTAATTAAACTATTAACGAACTAAGTTTCCAAGTTGAATTTGCTGTAATTTCTCTACTTATACGCTTGCTATTGTAAGTGGGCGCAAATGTACGAAGACACGCATGCGTCTGTAATGAAATTGGGATAAACTTGTTTGCATGTTATAAACGACATGGTAAATCGGCTTTGCGACAGCTGCTAATTTCGTGGAACGGATTTCGCGACAGGTGATAAAAGAGACGGAGAATATCAGAACGGTGCAGCGGATGCAGGAATTGTCTGTTTGACGGTCCTGTAGCTTTTGGACGCTGGTGTTTCAGCGAGATAAAAAAAAAAAAAAAAAATGATCGATGTCGTGGGTCGATACTTTTTGTCATGCAGCGAGCAATTTGGCAAATGCACGATATACGATGACGAAGGACAGCTGCTCTGGTTTATTTAAATGCATCGGTTTTTAGAAAGACCTTTATATTGTTCTGGCCGCAAGCTAATGCTCGTGACAGGTTATGCGATGCGTTATAATTTAATGTCATTGTGATTTCGATGTTTTTAATATACAAAGGATTTCGAACAAAAAACACGCGATAAATGAATATTTAACATGGAATAAGATTTAATAGAAACTTTATTTCTTAATTGGTCGAGAATATTTTTCAACGATCAGACATAGAAAACGATTCAAATATTTTATATGATTTAAATATTTAGGAAGTCGCGTAAGTTCGACGCAGATGAGTTTACCATAAAATTTTGAGTATGCTGGACCGAGCGTGACGTTTAGTAAACTTCTAGCTGACCGAAATTCAGCTCCGTTTGTATTTCGGCGATTTATAGCGGAATATCTTCAGCATACCTATGTAAGCGCAAACAAATGCAACATTCTCTGATTTGTTTTCTTACGTAGCACTCGGATCTCTGGACGATCATATAAGAAAACAAAGTTATATCTTTAATAGTTTCGGAGAAAATAGTTTGTGATACGTTATGTCTGAGTCACCTTGCAGAAACACGCATGAATTAAACGAAATTCGGAAGAGAAAATGAACAAGTCAGGAAAGAACGACGCAGAGATACCCAAATAAACTTCCGTTTTTCCTCTAAAACAGTGTTGTCTGCAACATTTTATGGACGCTTTGAAATCATAGCTGGCGGCGCCAGCGCTCGCGTGCTATTAAATTTCGGTAAAATGCAGGGGACCAACAATATGAACGATATTTCCTTGTGTATCGTAAAGTAAGGCCACTTGTACGTGCGCGTAAAACCTCTGAATTCTTTGTTGTCGTCGACCACTGTTTAATAAAAACTGATAATTTTCGTACAATATACTTACAAGATCGCTATTTGATTGTTTCATTTCTAAAGAACTTCTTAACGATAACATGAAATACATACGAAGAAATAAAGATTAATTGCGCTTGTCTCTCACGCGCAACTTTCGTTGTTTAATATCGTTACGGTACTTGTTCAAAGTACCAAAATTTCTTTGAATTTGGAAGATCGAATTAAGAATACCAGTAAAAATCATGCTAATGGTCTCACGCACGAATAAATTGTAACTTAGTCGTTGAAATTGGCAATTTTAATTCGATTACCCAAATACAGATGATTGAAAAATAAATAGAAAACGACGTATTCTGAAAAAATTCATTCGAGCTATTAACGCTCTTAAATATCAATTACGATCCCATAATGTCAATTACCTTTTTCCGCAACACCTCGGTACCTCATCCGAGGCGACGATAACCGCGCTAAAACTCCGTCAAAATGGCGGCCAACGTGCCTGGCCGTCGTCTTCTGTCCTTTCGACCGTGGCTCAGCGCGACGAATAAATTTGCCGGCGAAATTTCCGGGAAATAAAAAGGAGGCGGTCGATGTGGACGCCAGCCAGCTTACGCAACGCGATTTGTCCCGATATTTCTACGTCGCTGCGGGTCGGCCCGCTCTTTGTTCTGACCATCGTGCGCGAGAGAACGCACGCACGCACGCACGCACGCACGCGTACACATATACAGACATGCATACACACACACGATAAAAAGAGAGAAAAGAAGCGGTTTCGTCGACGTTTAATTTATTTGAGAGACCAAGAAGCCTCTTTCTTCGTTCTCGTTTCTCAGTCCGCGGCGAAATTTCGCGGTGAAATCGAATCGAATCGGATTGTGAGACGTCGCAATTTACCAGCATCCAGACACGTTGAAATGATAAATCGGCGCGATCGCCCCGCCGCCGGGGCCGAACGGTCGAAATTTTACGCGGTCAGCCACGATTATAGCTCTTACCGAGTCTATGTCGGATCAAATTGTTGCCGACGAATCACCGATGGAATTTTGCTTCGACTTTTCTTCTCTGCTCGGTTATAGTTCCGTGGGATTCTGTATCTCTAAAATATATCGCTAAAAAGTTTGCAAGCGCCACGAGTTTTGGAGAACACGAACGAAAACGGGGATTTTAGTTGCAGGGGAAAATAGCAATCTCTTGTTCGCGTGGTCTGTAGAATCAAGGCGAATCGTCTTTCGTTATAATTTTCCAGCAAACTGCAACGATACTCGCGTTCTACGACGATCGCAAAGCAACAAACTCGCTTCCAGATATTAAATACAAATTCTTCCCTTTTCTACGCTATCAGCGTACGCAAGTATTATTCAGAAAATTCGAGAGAAAGAAAGTTACCGCAAACAAAATTACTTAAACACAGTCGACAGAAAAGTAGCTAACAAGATTTCGAAAATATAGCAGAGAAAGTTACGTACCTGACTTTCAGCTGTACGCAGTTCGGGAGTTTACTAAAACGTGATAAGAAACAATCTGTGAGGTAGATAAAAAATGGGGTTGCGTCTCGAGTCACGTCTGAGCACGAACTGGCGTGTTCCACCTTTAGCGCTCGACAAACCCTCGCGGGGGTTGGTATCATAGAATGTTCCGTGTGAGCACACCTGTAAGCATTTCGACATATCCGTGCATTTTCGCGTGCACAACTACATACCGCGACGCGTTGATTCTATACTTGTAATATACATATCGTACATGAAAAATAGATGGTGCGAAACGAGGTTAAGCATTCCAACTGGTTTTGGGAATATTCCACCAGCGTAAACCGCGCTGAAATATTTTTATTTCCCAACATTTTTCTTCCGATATCGAAACAAAGAAAAGTAATCGTAATCGTATAATCATACATATTTTTATAAAAGTAGCTCGTCTAGATATAACGAAATTAATCGATAGATTTACCTGTACCATATACGACAAGAATAAATTTAATAATTACAAATCACCTTATTCGTTATTCTTTTTAACGTGAAATTGTAAAAACGTAGAAGAAAAATCAACGACTCGCAACTTGTTAATTCATTGATACAACGAAGTAACGAATTATTTCGTAGGAAAGATTACATGGTAAGAAATACCTAGATCATTTCGACGATATTCAAAGCAAAACGGAAGAAACGTTCAAGCACATCGATCGCCAGGAACGCGTGACCACCTCTCCCCCATCATACTTTCTAGACGAAGAAATCGTCGCATGGCGTTGAACCGGTCTTACACGAGAACTTTACCGTGTCGTCGGCCGTAAACCGTTCGGGAGACGTCGCGGAAGTTAAAAGAGAGACTTTTCCGCCCGGTCGTCCCCAACCCTCTGCCGAAACAATAATAATTAGTGCAATTACGGGTGCACCAACCGCGTCTGCGCACTGCCGTGTCACCGTATAAACTTGCAGCAATAACTTACAGAGTTTTTAACAAGTGATCTAACGAAAGGAGCCGGCCGTATCCCGGCTGGTCGTTACAACGTGCCGAAGATCTCGCGAAATTGCCGCGAGGAATCGTTAATTACCTCGCAAAATTGTTCGACTTCGTTCCACGACGACGACGACGACGACGACGACATCACGAGAGCTGCACGGTGCACGAATTACCTCGTTTCTGCATTATTCATATTGTTAAATGCGTAAAAATCGACTCGCGTGGAACGGAATACCTGAACAGCCTGCGATATCGCTGTAGGTATCTCTTGGCACGCTACCGGATGGAGAATCTTTAACCATCGGAAATGGAACACTCTGGCAGCGTTTTATTGGATATATTATTGATTATGCAAGATGGCAGAAAGGATCGAACGAGGTGATTCGTTTAGAGTCTGGCCGTATGGCTGCATAGAAATAGGCGAAGATGGAAATTAGAAGAGGTGACATTTCACGATAGAGAAGGTAGGGTGTAGTTTACGTGGAAGCAGGGAGGAAGAGATAAATTTAGAATATGTCAGGGTAAAAATAGGCGAATTAACCCAGCCGCTGTTGCGTCTTTACACAATTTACCAAATTTACCGGAAAGTCGCTGATGAAGCCAGAAACAGTGGCTGCGCAACGTGCCACCTGTCTCGCGAAATGCGGCTTAATTGCAAGGTATTTTTCCGGGATAAGGACGAAACCGCAAGAAGAAGTAAAAAAAACCGGCCCATCATTGTCGGTGGGGCTGGTTTTCGAAGCGGGCCGCGCCTCTCGTTAAGATTTCATCCGGCGAGTTGGCCAAGTATACGGAGGGGTATTGCGCGAACGGGGGTTGGGTCGGGGATGTGTTTCGTGTTCGCCGAGTGAAGGTCCTTGTACGGCTGTCGGGCAGGGTATTATATATGTATGTATGTACGATATTATGATACCCCGACCCGGTAGACGTTGTAATTCCGAAACTGGAGGGTAACTATTGTCCCGTACCGTCTGTTTGTAAAGTTAAGATGAACCGGCAGCGCCGGGCGAAACGAGAGTCACGTTACGGTAAAGTACGTTTTTACCTTGAAGCTTATTCGTTAGAAAGGACGACGGGGTTAATTATGATTATGACGTGCTACGCGGATCCTTCGTATTCGCGGAATTTTAAGGATACTCGTTGGGACACTGCGCAACGGCAAGGACCCACTCCAAAAGGGACCCATTGTTCCTACGGATGTCGTGCTGGATCATCAATTGGTTGCCCTCGCGATGGAACTTCCTTCCCAGGGATGTGACGAATTGAAATAAATTCAGGATCGGTAAGGTTACGATAGTAGTAGCACGTAACAGCTTTCGTACGTATTTTCGTAGAAATTACTTGCTGTTATTTTCGGAAGTTTCATGGAAAAGAAAAGAATGAGAAAGTCGATAAGTATATATATATATATATATATATAATAACGTGTAAGAATATCGTTCATCGACGATGGAAACAACCGATAGACTCGGAAATATTTCTCTTCAGGGTCAACTGAAAAAATGACCAAATAACACGATTTTCTCACAACCTCGGTTTCTACGCGCCGTCAATCACCTGGATTTCTCGCGGCTATTAAATTCGTCGCGAGTTAAAAGGCAGAGAGGAGGAAAAGGTTCGAATATACCGCAGACCGCGTTATCATCGATCGTGGCACGAAGTTTAACTCGGCTTAAATTACTGAACAAGATCGATATAACCAACGCGAGCCAATTTACGTAGCAGCAAGTGGCGCGATTCGCGCGCGATAATTGCTTGCGAACTGGCAAACACAATCCTCCTCTCTTCGTCTCTCTTTCTCGCCTATTTCTCGTCGGCTCGCTATTCCGCGTTTAGTGGATACACGCGGTTTCTCTCAGGCTGGCTCGCGAGCTCTTTCCTCGTCCATCACTCACGTGCCCGTTCATGACTGCTCATTCTACTGACAATAACAGGCCTCAAAAACTAGAGCCTGGCACGAGAAGCTCTATAACCCGAATTATATTGTTTCGGAAGGTACTTTTTGCAGAGGAGGAGCATGGTTGTGATTTTACTGTTTCTTCGAAAACCGAGGCTCGAACAATTGACCAGTTGAGACGATAAATGACGTAGAAGTCAGAAGTAACGACTTTCCGTTTAAACGAGAGATACGTATCTGTTAACTCCTAACGATTGATAATTGCTCAACTACGAACGAAGATCGATTAGGTCTGAAAAATTTGTATAAACGTCGATGTAACGTGATCTGATGAAGAATGTTATTCTAAATTACAGTTATTATAAACAAACGTAAATATAAATGAAATTCTTTACATTCTCTATTTAAAACAATTCTCAAAAGGCGATGACAAATATTTTTTCACCATGCCACAATTCTTTATTTAACTACTGCATTCGATATAAGCAAATCGGAGAAATACCACCTGATAAATATATTCGAATTTTATAGCGTCATTTTATTCTTCTCAAAACAGAAATAGAGAGGCAATAAGGAGAAAAAAGACGACAAATCAGCTGCCGGGTAAATAAACGAACGTCTGCATCGCGAGGAAAAATCGTAAATTAAGTCTGCAGAGTTTACGATCGGTTTTGTTTGTGTGATTAATAATAATGCTGGTTCCCAGTGTCAGTGGGAACAGCGTCATTAGAATGTCACTCGCTTATCCAAGAAACATCGACCGAATTGGTCGTAAATCACGCGGAAACGGCGTCTCGCGATCACGGCGAGTGTCGTTGCCAACAAATTCAGCGTTGGTCGAACTCGAACTCGCCGGGCTCGAATCGCGTGCCCGTCGACCGTAACGAAAGAGCGAAAAATTCGATCGCGACGCGAACTCATGACCGAACTTCGCAGGAAACCGAGAACCTTCCCCGATCGCTCAGAGAGTCGTTAAAGTGTCACGGATGTCGAGTGTCCCGTTGCACTTGACTTTACACGCGTCCACGTACTTACGTACAATGGGAACGTTAAACGACACGTCGAACCATCAGCGAGTTAGTTTGCAACGACGTTATTGCGTTGTACCACAGTCAGTCCGAAACGTGAGGGGATAGCTGATAATTAAAATTATTTCAATTAAATAAATCGATCGAATCGTTGATTCTATTTATGGAAATCGTTCATATTGTACGAAGTATGTATCTTCGATACGAATTGATGCAACGTAAAGGAATGGTCGACCGATCGATGGAAAGATTTCTAGACACACGACTCTGTCGCTATGCTAATTCAAGTACTAATCGTATTTGTGAGATGCACGAAAATGCACTTGAAGCAAGCCAAATCAAATCTTACTCCACTCGTCTTGCACGATCACCGTAACCGAACGTAACCGTACACCCGAAAAAATTTGTAATACGCCGAAAGTCCGAAAGTATCCATATACGTGTATAACAAAACCTGGAAAGATGAAACCTCGTCGAAAACATTTAACTGCCTGAGGACTAATGCGACTAATTCGTATGCACCGGCTGATGTTCGCGAGTCTCCAAAATAAAGGAGAAAAGAATGCCACACGGGTCGTACAGAACGTTTCGTTTTCCGAAACGATGGCACCGTATCCTCGATATAAACTTTATATCGCTCTAAAATCCGAACGATTTTTAAACTCGCGATCGAAAACGTTCGACCAAAGGAAGAAGAAAAAGAAACGTGGATCGTGGTAGGGGGTGGATTGCGTCATCTGCGTCGGGATGCCAGCTGATTTACATGTACGCGGCAACATTTGCTGTCACATCAATTTTAATTATTCGGCCGAGTCTCTTAAGCAGCACGGAACCATTCCTCTTGTTTGCCCCGGTACGCCACCGAAAGGCCGTGGAACGAGCAGTCGTAAAATCGTTCTGGTCGACTCGGAGCGTTTCACGGGAAACTACGCGCCTATTAAAATCGGATTCTCGGAACGCGTTCTACTAACGAACGCCGGACTGATCTGGCTGGCATAAACTGTTTTTAATAACGCCGGCAATTATCGCGTACGAGAGAAACGGTCGACGCGGATAACCGAGCCGAAAGAGAACGTTCCCTTAACCTTAACCGACCGAATTATTCGCCGGAACGTAACGTTTCTTTCTTATTTTCCCTAGTGTTATTTCAATCAGCGGAATTGCGTATTCGTTATTTGTTTTTTATTAAATTCGTGAAGACGAACGTATAGAAATGATAAATAATTGGTTTCTAGAGAGAGTTGAACGTTAATCGTGTACTTACGTAATGAAATTAAGAAACTGATAAAACGCCGAGTTTGACTTCCGAGCAGCTCGATTAACCTTACCTTACCGTGTTTCTTTTTCTCCTTTTCTTTTCCATCCCCGTTCTTCCTTTCCTTTCCTTTTCGGAACATTTCGAATAAAATAAATAACCATTCCTCTCGATCGTTCTCTATGCGGTTATGAGAAAGAAACTGGCATTAAGACGTCGAGTGATCGCGCGCTTATGTTCAGCAAATGTAATTTCTCGTTTTATATGTTATCCTGCGCTTGTCAACGTGCAGCCGGTTGAGAGAAATATGGTTATTAACTATGACGATAACGACGTCCGATGTGGTTTGTTTCGCGGGACTGGTTTTCGAAATGGCACGCAGCCATTAAAAATAGAAAGAGATTATGCAGATGTAGATTCAGAATCGGTTAATTCTGCTGATATTCGATGGTATAAATTAAATTGTTTATGCCGTTGCGAAATATTTGTAATGATATATAAATTTGTAATTACGCATGGAAATTTCGTTATGAAGTCAAACTTTAATATACGCATACGTGCATATTTATATATATACTCAGACTTCACTCATCTCGAAATTAATTAAAAGACGCCGCAGAGAATTTATAGGTAAATCGATGAAATAACTCTATATAATTTCTGTTTTTCTACGTATAATTAAGATAAATAATGTTTATGCTTGCTATAAACAGTTCGTCTTGTTTTTGTATTTGTAATTATCAAGTCCGTTCGGAAAGATACCGAGGAAACTGAATGGATAGGAGAAAATTTCCTTTCTTTTTTTTTTCTTCTTTAAGAAGGAATAAAAATGGAAAAGAATGAATTTCCTGGAAAACGGAAACGTAAAAACAATTCAAGCCGCGTACGACTATTTCCCCGCAATTGAGAAGCGTGCTCGCGTTTCGTGTATCGATGCTAGCCCCTTTTGCAGCTCTGTATTGAAGTCACGTGGTGAACAGCCTTGTTATCAGCGAACCACTCCCCTTTTCCCTTTCCCACGATATTCCTCTTCCAATAACGCAGCCTGCCAACCCCCTGACCTTGTACACACATTCGCATACAGCTCGGTGCGTGTGCCAAGGCTGAATAATGTAGGGGATGATTTTGGACCCTTCGGGAAACAATTATCCTCGCTTTTACGCTTCAAATTAGAAATTCTTAATAAAATATCTTTAAAGTGTCATTTTCTTTCTCTTCAATTTCTGTTGCGAGAGAGAGAGAGAGAGATAGAGAGAGAGAGACGAATCTTTCGAAATTTTTCTACGATCGTAACTTCCTAAAATTACCACAATAGCAATAAGATTAGCACGCTCGGTTAACGCGTAAAATTACTCTTGAAGGGTCTTCGAATATTTTCTGAAAAAAATGCCGTGAAAAAAGAGCCACTTAATTGCGACGATCAGATTAAATAAAGTCGCGAGACGCGGCGTTTAAACGAATCAACACGGTCGCCCGGCGACAACGGTGGGGAAGGCTGCTTTGAATGGAATCGCTTAATAAAGTCAGAACAATGGCGTAGAGAAACACGTACGACTGGATATATTATATATAATCAGCAGTGAATTATATCTATGTCCGGGCGAACGGCACGGGGCATTTATTAGAAGGCGCGGAGGGTGGTGCAGAATTACGGGCTTCCGGCCGTGGCGAACAGAACGTCTCGCTTTTTCATTTATACGCCAGTAAACGACCGGTCGTTATCGGCCGACACCTTGGACGGTTCTTAAGAATTTATTACGTGCCGAAGGGGATGACGCTCGTGTAACGATTACTCGGGATAATTTCCTACACAGATACGTGGCTCTTTTGGGGGTGAAAGAAGAAAGTGTGCCTAGGTGATACGTTTCGTAACGATCGTTGTCGACGGATTTGTAATTAAGCAATTTTCTTTCGTGCTGTTCCTTTTTCTCCTTGCGCTGTAAACACGTTGCAAGCGAATTAAATACAGGTTCGGTTATCTTATATTGGATGTTAATACGCGGTTGTGTTGGAGGGTGTTGTTACGTGGAATTTGCGTTACGACGATGCAGATCTCGAAGCAGTTGTTACACCACTACGATATCCAATCCGTCAAATATCCTCGTAATATTTTGTACGATAACGCAACACATTCCGCTTTTACGCCGTGTCTCGGAACGTTTTACAAAAACACGATCAACCCGCTTGTCGTTGGACTCTGAGCTAACAGTCCTCTGAGTTAAAGAAAACAAAAGAATAACCCAGTATCGACTACGAAGAGAAAGAGAGGGAGAGTGAGAGAGAGTGAGAGAGAAAGGGAGAGAGCAACGTGATTCGAGACTCGGCGTCTCCCTTTAATTTACCTCTCTTCGATGGAGAGAGACACGGGGACGCATAGAATGGTCCCTACACGGCTATCCTCCGAAAGTTAGCCAAGCAAACAGACCTACCCCAATTTATAAAACAAATCAATTCGCTTTGTCGCGCGCCACAAAGCGGACGCTCGCCGCGTGATTATTAAACCCTCGCACAGGAATTTCACGTGCCAGCGAACGAGAGGCTCGGCTCGCAAAAGTTTTCGCGCGCGCGACAGAAAACGCCCGTCCCGAACCAGTCGAACCACGACGTTGACGACGTCCAAGAGGGAAGCAGACGAGGAGGACGAGGAACCGAAAGAGGACGAGAAAGAGCAGAGAGGGTGAGAAACAAACGCAGAAGAGAGATAGGTGTATAGATGTGGTTGGTCGGTGTTGACGAAGCTGGTCGACGAGGTTGGTCGACGCTTTTGATCTATCGAGAATTCGAAAAGGCCGAAGGGAGCCCCGTTAAAACGTATCACAAAGGCCCTCGCCAGTCCCCCCTTTTTCTTTCGCGGTAGTGGCTCCGCGAACCATCCGCAAAAAGAGAAAAGAGCAGAAGCACGAGCCGGCAATATACTCGATCGGATTGGCTCATTGAATTTTAAAATTTCAAATAGAGTTAACGCAGACATCAGAGACGAGTGAGACGACGGGCTGCCGCTACCGCCGCGCCGCAACGGTACTTCTATCGGTGGCGGCTGCTTCGAGAGACGGACCGCTTTTAGCTCGTCCTCGCCCACGGACCACTCGTTTTTTCGTCCTTTGAGCACGGAAATTCCGGAACGAGTCGCGAGAGTTAGAACCAAGAGTACCCTCTATATAAAAACTCCGCTCTCGACGTATTTCCAACCTTTTTTTCCTTCTTTGCTCCGTGTCCTCTTTCGCGTGATATTCGCACAAATTACGCCCATACGAGGCTGATACGACGAGGAGGACGCTCCGTTTGGTTCGCGGGTGTTTGTTAATGTTCGTTTTCGCGCAACCAGCCGACCCGTGTATAATGCTCCTGCCAAGCATAGCGTACCTACTTTTTCAAAAGTACCGGTTAATTAATTTAACCGGTCGACCGGCCACGATATTAGGTAGGGCGACGTAATTTCCGCGTTCGTACGGACACGTTTCTACCGCTTTATCGATTAACCGGCGGCCCGATAAAATCGCGTGCACGCGATTCCGTTCGGATATTATTAGGTCATCCCGTGGATCTTCCTGGACTGAACTGATCCGAACGATGGTAGCCCTGAATGACGCTTGATTTTGAGCGTTAGGCTCGATCGAAGATGGAAAGACTGGTTGCGGTGGATCCTATGATTTGAGCGATAGAAGGGCTGTGAATAGTAGGCGAATGATAAACCGTTTGAAAATGAACACTCGTCGAATTTTCTGCCTTGATAGCTTGCTTTCCAGATATTTTCGATTTCATAATATTTCTTACTAACGAGAATCAGTGAAATTGTAGATTTCATAAAGATTTAATGAAATTTATCACAAGGTTGTCGTTATTTTTATGGTTTTGGATGTTCGTTCATGGAAGCGTGGATTTTATCATTTACGATAGACAATTTGAATCGCACGATCGAATTTAATTCGCCATTCTCTTCTTTCGACCGATCGTTTTTAAGATGACGGCCGCGTTTACCGGATCCCCTTTAAGAACTACAAACTGTGGCGAAAAGTCGACGGTTGCGGAGTCGCCTTTATGGAGATACGACCCGGATAATCCCGCGACCCTTTTTCCACGGGGATAGCACGCGTAGAGGGGTAAGTTTTCCGATCCTAAGTTTGCTCGCCGTCTTATCGATGGTTAAGAAGAAAATTTCCCCGATGAGATTGCGAACCAGCTGCATAACGAGCAAACTGCTACGTGGGCCGAGCAACGGGCTTTGCAATTTATCTCCTTTCGTATTTCCTTTGATAAACTGTTATTGCACCTGTGTGCAAGTATCAGAGTGGTAGAACGATTCTTATTAGATATATTTTTATGAATATAAAAATTGTACAATAAATTGACGATTAATGGATGGTATTGATTCCATCAAATTCGACATTGGAAGAAACGAAATTTAATACGCATTGATCTAACGTTATTATTGCATTGAGATTAATATATTTCCATTAAAGGGAAGTGTAGTGTCTAAAGAAAAGGAAGAAAAAAAGAAAATTCACTCGATAAAGACGTCCATTTTGACATAATTTCTCCTTCTGTAAAAATGATAAGATGTCTGTTTGATTCATTCTGTTCCTATAAATAATTGTATTAACCTAAATTAGGGTGTGACATTTATCTATATGTAATTTGTATCGATTAGTAGTAGATTCGGTTATTGATTATTCCGAGATTGCCAGTGAAACAGGCAATATACGTCTATGATATAGTTCCACGTATAGGAAGGACGTAGTAGAAACAGGCGCTAAAGGTCAGACAACTTAATAGCTCAAGGTTTATCTCTATTTATATCCTCAATTAAATTTCTTATAAATTATTCATTGGCCATGTCGTGTTTACTTTATCAATCTGCGATGCATAAATAAGAAACTGAATCAGAATTTAAAAAAATTACCTTGACTGCATCTATCGTGCTTTAAATTAGTATCGATCTCTTTAAACAAGTACGTGTATGTTAATTGAATGAAATGCTTACACAAGTGTACGAAGGCTACTATAAAATATACATTATAATAAATACTCTATCAATGATTGGCATTGTCAAAATCAATAACTTGTGACCAAATATCATTCACGCAGAAAAATCCTTCAGTGGAATCAGACTGCCCTGAAATCAGAGAAGCCTTGGAGTAGATTCTTTGCGAAAGATTCTTCAGAGAATAACGCTCCATTTACATCAAAAATTATTCATTAAACAAATCGTTTCAACATCGTGTACCAACAAAATATCGATCGATATTTGAATTTAACATTACATTTTTATCTTCTTAATGTATTGAAGACCACGAAATACAATCAACAGTTGCCAGAAATGCACTAACCTCGTTAAAACGTAATCCGTGCTAGTCAGTGAATCAGAACGGTGCAAACGTTCCGAGAATCTTCAGTACCCTCGCGCATTAGCTGCTCCGGAAACACATTTATCCTTGGGGTAGGTCTTCTTCCGCAGGTTTCTCCTTCGAGAACGAAAGACCTAAGGGTGGCCCTAATTCGTCATAACGTTTTTTGTATCCCAGCACGCGGCGAGCCTTGTTATCCGGCTACGAACGAAGGGCTTTATCGGTTGTTAAACAGTCGTTTCCTTCGGCTGAAAAGCAACTAAGGATAGAAACAGGGACCTTTGTGTAACAAAGATGAAAGCAACGACGGCCGAGAGATGGAAGGCGAAGCTAAATGTAAAGAGCGCGTACGATGGATTTTACGAGGCGATTAAACGCGTCCACCGCTAATTGCTTTTTTTTATGATCGTCTGGCTAGATCGCGGTGACTTGGTCGGATTTCGAGCGCGTCGATGTGTCACGTCAGATCGATCGTAAAGGAAGGTTTTGCATCGAGCTCAAAGTCGTTCTACGATATCCAGTGAGACTACAAAAATCTTCGAACGCTAACTACAGAAAACTTTCATGTATATATCGCGTGAAGGATTTCTACAAGTATTCGAATACTTCGGCGAGCCGCGTCAAGTTCCACGATATTAAAATAGTAAAATAGAGAGATGGGCAGGGCTTTCTCGACTAACTAACAGGCGATCGGTTACTATGTGGCTAACGTTCGATCACGAACCCGGTTCATGATCGGTTTTATGCGTCCGTTAGGGACGTCGTTAGCCGTTTTTCATTAGGATCGACGAAAGTAGGAGATCACCGGTATCCAGATTACATTGTACGCTTTTACGATCGGCACGCCGGAATATCATTAGGTGTTACTCTTTCGTTTAGGCTTAGCAAGGTTTATCCTCGCGCGGGGATATAATTGGAAATCGACCTTTCGTTCGGCTTCTTAACCAGAGATACTGTTCTTTGTGTAAAGTCAATCGACCGCTTTAAGACTATTGAGAAACGAAACCTTTTATACAGCCCCAACACTGTCACTTCGTTTCTTTTAATTCGTCGCTTATCTCTACAGCAAATGGAACAAAGCTACGGACTGGCTGCTCGATTTGTTTCTAAGGGAGGATAAAATAGCTAAAAATCGTAGCAATAGAACAAGTTCCAAGTATCATAGCAGCAGAGTGTTTGAGAATTTTTTCTTTAAATTGTAATCCACTCTGGAAACACGATTTTCGACAGTGTTGTTTCGTCGAAAGAATCGCTTCTGCGAAAGTTCCAGCTTCTCGAGGCGTAACAACGACTCAAGGCAGGACAATGTCCCCGGTGTCTTTAACTTCCGCCCTCGGGGAAACTTTCTCGAAAAGGGATGTCGACGATGCAACGCAAAGTCTTTCCACCCGCAGCTATTCACGGTACGACACTCTTAAACTTTCTATAAATCGTTCATTCAAACTATCCTATTGAAAACGAAAAACAAGACCAGAGAAAACACGTAAGAAACTTGTTAAAACCCTTAAAATTAACAATAACGAACAACGATGAAATAATCATCCAAGTGTCGACTTAACTCGTCTTTTCCTAACAGCTAAACTCGTCATCCAAACGCTACATATCGTACATTCCTTTCCAACCGAACCTCCGGTATCCACGCCACCAGTCGAACTTCAAACCAACCCCTTCACCAAATATTACCAAAATTCCGTGGGAATTTTTCCTCAAATTTTAAGGTACAGCTCAGTGGCGCTCTCTGGCGTGGCTCTCGCCAATCGATACGGGAGTTCGAGGGTAGACGTATCTTCGAGATGGGGGATTAGGGTGCGGCGACGTGCAGAGGCCAGAGAAAAGCCCGAGGAACGTGGTGACGAAGGAGGAAGGGGGAGAGTGGAAGAAGGTGGAAGAAGGAAGGTTGGATCATTGGAATCGTGCAGGGTTGCCGGGGGTTGTAGCGGGTTGAGGGGTGTCTGAGGGGAGGAGAGGGTGGACGCAAAGAGGGTCGATTCAGCGCTGGACCAAGGTCCACTCTCACTTGTCAGGAGGGAGAAGACGCGGATACGCGGCGGGGGTGGGGCCGGTTGAAGGGTGTGAGAGATGAAGAGGGCTGCGGAGGACACGAGTGAGAGCGAATCGAGAGCGAGAGTGAGACTGGCTTGACGGGTAGCCGAAGGGGTGAGACGCCAAAGGGTTTTCCGTCTCTGTCGATCTTCCCACCACCCTTCCATGGTTTCTCTCTTGCTTAGCTCGCGCTCTCCTACACGGAGAAAGTGAACAGTGGTGGCCAACCGGTGGTTCTCTGGATAAAATAGAAGCGAACGTGAGAAATTTGTGTATAAGTGTTTCCTTGGACGTAACGTATCGGATGATAGATGGTTTTCCTTAGGATCTGATAGCGATATTGGTTTGTTATTGATCGATTGGCAAAAGAGTTTTGGCAGAGATTCTTGGAATGAATTGTGCTTTGGCAACGTGACAACTGACCCAGTTTATTTAGTTTCGAGCTGTCTTTCCTAGAGCTGTCATATCTGGGCGGGTTACGAGTTATCGAGGGAATTTCATTGTTTCGCGAACTGGATGCCGCGAAGTTTATCGTCCGTGGGTTTAAACGACCAAGTTATCGTTCTGTAGCGCCAAGACGAAATTCTTGCCGTAAGCTTCTTAAGGTGATAGTTACATAAATACCTGGGCTCTTTAAGAAGTTTCGCGTTGAACGTTGAAGCGCGATAGAAAATGCTGGATGCGGTAGCCGAGACGAATTTTTCGACACAAAGTTTCAAATACTTTTTCTAATTAGCGTGATAGGCTCGGTGTCGTCGCGTTCCCAATGATTTTACATGGGTTTACAAGGTTTTAACTGGAAGAACCTGTGTCCTTCGACCGTGGAAGTTTCTGGTTGAATGCTATCGTATTCGACCACATCGTTAAAACTAATTACTCCCATTTTTCAAACGTTTCATCATGAAAATTATCTAACAAATTTTCGAGCAATGCACGAACTTTCGCATCTCGGTATTGTTTAACAAATTTTCCGAAGGTTGAAAATTATAGAACCATCCAAAAAATTTCGAAACAAGACGAGAACTTTTGTTACAATTAACCATAAATCGGTCATTTTATCGCGTAACAGTGGTGGCGCGTTAATCCACCATTAATCTTCGTTATACACTCTTCGCTGACACAGAGGAAGGTTAAATATTGCGGAACAAGCGGTTAATTAAATTTGTACGTATCACGAACGGGTATGGAATCGCGAGAGATCGCATGTAATTAAGTTTGCATGCGTTAAGGGTTTCGCAGCGTCTCGGCGTTAATTTTCTGCCAGATCTCGGCCCCGGTTACAAGCGAAATACATACTATCATTAAACGTGTCGATATTTCTTTCGTTTTTTCTCTCGGTTTCCCGTGTTCCGTTTAATTATTTCCAACATTCAGCCATTCCGGCTCGATCGACCGCTCGCGTATGGAAATCACGACTTCTTCGTCCACCGGGTTTCCGGTCCGCGTTCTCGTTCGTGTTTTAAAAATTCCACGGACCGGAGAATACGCAATTACCATGACCACGTCGAACATGCGAACGTCCCATCGTTGTAATCGCCGCCCTTTGCGTTCTCCATCTTTTTCTGTATCTGTAATGGTGTTTTGTGTCGAAAAACTGGATCTTCGTACGATCTGGTTCTTGTTTGATCCGCTGAAGCAAACGATTCGTGTGTATTAATAGAAAAGCGTGTCTGTTCAAAAGATGATGGTGCATCTGTGTTCGTTGCTTGATATTACGATAGGTAAATTACTGCAGAAAATTACTCGAGAAAATTACTCCTTATTAAGTGAAGCATGCTTTCTTATTAAATAAAGACTACAGACGAAGAACACGATAATTCGTATTGCTTATTTTGCGTAGAGAATGTTTTAAAATGCAGTCTGCTATTAATAAAAAATTGTTATTTTTTTGGCTTTCGAGACGAACATGTGTTCTTTAATTCACTTCAAAATTTCCAAATTATTGTTATACTATAACGTCAAAGATAAGTAACAATGATTGCATCGTTGGCTTTCATACAAATTTGTCAACTTATAACCTAACAGGTTCGTTTTCGATTATGTCGTATTAAAAGCCTCCTGCTTAATCATAAGTTGATATTAAAGTCAGAAAATCAAGCAAAATTTACTTATCGTTGTTTTCTATCTGGTTGATGTTCGAATGTTAAATGTTCTTATTAAACGTCAAGCAGAGAAATGCACCGAAAGAATAGAAATTCCTCGAATTACAGAGAAACGCGTTCGTCGATTCCCGCCATCATGGTTGGATCCGAATTACGGTGCTTTTGTCAGGCAACCGTAAAATCATGGCATTATTAATCCTCCCCTTCGCAGCGTTCGAACGAAAAGGAGATCGAGAGAAGAATGGAAGTGGGCCAATCATCGAGTCGTGTGTTTCCACGCGGCGGCGATCGGAAAAGTAATAATTTAACGCGGCCCTAATTATCGTCGCGGCACAGCACGACTGACAACGTGTACACATTGTAAAACTTGTATTGCAAACTACCGGGCCAGATAGCCGTGTATTATCGTCTGATTACGAGACGAGTTATCCAATTAACTGTATGGTAGACCGTAACCGAAGTCGCCCATGGATAATTCACGAAAAACCGGTTTAAATCCTCGAGCAATAAGAATCAAGGAAAAGAGTGTGAACATGTCGAATCGACGAAAGAAACAAGTTTCTTAAGAAAGTATTTTTTGTAATAACATTTACTCGTTCCTACTATTTGTTCAATGTATTACGAGACATTATTAATCTCTGATAACGAATGAATAAAACAATCTGTTTTAAATGCTTCAGGGGAAGATTCAGAAGAGGAACACAGGAACAAGATCAAGAAAACGAATACAATTCACGCAACATTTCTTTCCCTCTAACTAAACCTTCCTCTAGAAGTCACTCGCGAAACAACATATTCGCAAGGTATTTCGTATCTTTCTTCCTCCATTTTCCAGCTTTGGAAATACTTAGGAGAGAAGTCGGTGAAATTAACAAAGCGGTGGAGCACGCTTCTGCTTGAAAAAGCAACAGAAGTATTTTCGTTTCGTTCGGAAAATTATACAGAAAATAGGCTGGCGAAAAGCTTGGGTTAAAAGGGACAGGGGATGATACGACAGCGAGAGGACGTTCTATCGCGAAAGCGGCCGGTTGAAATTCCGGGATAGAGGCAGCGAGAGAGAGAGAGAGAGAGAGAGAGAGACAAAGAGAGAGAGAGAGAGAGAGAGAGAGAGACAGGACGAGACGATGGGATAGAGGTTGCGGAGAAAGGCGACCCTATTAGAGTTCCAAGAAAAACAAAGTGAACAGCAGAGTGGGTCTTCTTTAAGAAACTACGCAGAAACTCGCCCCTGTAGAGTATCGTCTACGTAAGGTAAAACGGATCGAACTGAAATGATAATTAAGCTCGCGGTCGGATCAAATTCAATGGAGATCGAAAACCGTGGTGGCTTCCCTCGCTCCGTGTTGGGATGAATCTTAAATTGAAGTCGAGAGTTCGATCTTTGAACTTCGCCGAGATGAGTCTCGAATCGTTATGATTTTATCAGCGAAGAAATTTTCTTCCGTAGGTCTATGATTAAGCTATGTACGTATATACATACGAAATCTTCGACTGGCCAAGTGAAATTACAAGCTCGTCGGATATCTGTCAACTTTCTTGTCCTGAAACTTTCAGAATCTCGTGAAACTAACGTTGGAAATGTATAGCGTGATAGATTTCCGTGATTCGTTCAGATGAAATTGAAATCGCGCGATCCCACAAGAGGCCTGCGGCCAATTTCTCGAATCTCTAAGAAACTCTTAAAGCTAATGTTTCGATATATTCGTGCAATTGCTTTCTTACACTCCCCGCTCAATTAAGCTAGCAGATATTCCAAACCTCCGCCAAGTCTTAACATTTACCACCGTACTTTTTACTTTTCCAAGCCCTCCTATGAATATTCCCTAAATACGAATTCCATAAATACGATTCCACCGAAAAGCCAGATGATTCCGCGGATTCGGACGATTCTGCCTGTGCAACGACCAATTCGTAAGAGGATGCCGGCAAGCTGTTCCTCGCTGGCGTTTCGGCCGCTGATGGCCGCGGGTTTGGAAGGGGTGAACAAAGAAAATTCCTCCCCGGTTATCATAGTAACGCGTCGTTGGTTGAATCCGAAAGGAGGGAGCGTTCGAGGGATCGGAAAAAGACGAGCATGCAAATGAACCGACCGGTTGAATTTTCTCGGCGGCCGGTACGTGCTGCTGGCCTCCCCAGAGTGCGTGTGTTTTCCTACGTGTATTTGTAAATACAGGGTGTGCGGGCACGTTTCTCTTTCTCGGCTTGCTCGTTTACGACCACGTATAGCGAGGCGTATTCGGGGTGTAGAGAGAGAGAGAGAGAGAGAGAGAGAGACCGCACGCGTCCATCCTTCCCGCGCGAGACGAAACTAAGGGGAAATTGACCAGTGCACAGTGGTTCTCCCCCTCGTTCTCTTTTCCGCCACGCATTCTTCCAGCATTCGGAAACGTTTGAAAAGTTCCTGTTGCTAGACCGAGCGCTGAATTAAAATTTTTTGTACAGGATGGATGGAACGCGGTAGAAGTGAAATTGCAGGTTGAAATTCGTTTTCCGAGGAAAGTTGCGTTCGTACTTCTGCGCCGCGCACCGTGGAAAAATTGCAATTCGGTTTTCCAATGGTTGCAACGAGAGAAAGTTTGAATTTAGATATTTTGGGAAGGTACCAGGTGGGTTTGACCAATCGACGAATTCCCTCTCGGTTTGCGAGAGAAATTGATTTTTATCGGATAAATGGTACTTCCAGCGGTGATAGAAATACGAGTGCTATTCGATGATCTTCTAAGGAAAGTACATACGTATATACCGAATAGGATTAATTGAAAAAGTTAACGTATATCTGCGATAGAGTCAAAGCTATGATTTCGTGGAAGATGGAACGGAAGAACGTGCAAGGATAAGATCTGGCCTTATAGATATCTTGGTGTATGGCTTGAATATCGTGTGAACGATGATATCCTTTTAACAATTTCTTTTTCAGAATGAATGCAACACCAACCAACATTATGAATACGATAATTATCTTTGAACGAAGGAAGACGTGCGTTACATTTTGCGAGAAATATAATTAACGTTTGTTCAGTATTTTTCGTAACTTTATTTTTATTTCTTTTTTAGTAATTTTTTCCTGATCTTTTCCTAATTATCGCCGCTGCTTTCATTTAATCGCTGAATCATTAAAGATTTAGTTAATTATTTATAGACAAGATTTTTACGTTCTTTAAAAAGGTCTCCAAGTTCTACCTATTCCTTTAATGGTAGATACATTCGTGAAATGATAGCTAATTAAAGAAAATTGCTGCTTTTTCTGTTCTCTCTTTTCTTTTTCGCCATTTCACAGAGAACGTTCTACTTAATAAGCGAAATGACTGATCGTTATCAAACGTCCTACTAAAACAGGCTGTACAAAGAATAATTCGCCACGTTAGAACGATTTTCATTTTAGAATAAGGCAAAGCCTTCGCGTGGAGAATTTCTTCGACGCCTCCGATGTATAGCGGACAATGTTAACAAGATGAAGCGTTAGGGTTAATTGAAACGTATAACATTTCCTTCGTATATTCTGTTTTTCTCGTTATACTACAACATAAGCTGCAATCGTAATTGTAAATAAAGAGAGTAACATTGAAATCATTAAAATTTTTATAGCAGAATCTGACAATTTGGCGTAGAATAGAATTTCTTACTTTTCTCGAGCATCGATCTCTTCAACATGATTTTACTTTTTTACTTTTGTAATTTTATATCTTTTGTATCTTTCTTCGGATCAGAGGATTATTCAACGTGCGGGTTCGCAACCAAGATTCGATCGTCGAATCCATACGCGCGATCTTAAGAATCCTCTTGCGCCAGTTGTCGTATTTCAACCTGATTTTTATCTTGTGGCGAAGATAAGATACCTTTTCTTAGCTCGTTTAAACCATGAATATTCAGAGTTGATTAATTAATTTAATTCTCGCCCTATTGCAATCCTTGACACTAACCTTACCAGCCTTCCTTCTTTTTTTCTTATTACAGACCAAACATGTACTTTTATTCGTTAAAAATGCTTAGCAATATCACACGAACCGCCCAGAAAACAAGATTATTCGATATTATGCCATTCAAGGAAGCACAGTTATATTTTATTATATTTGCAGGTGCGTTAGATATCAAAATGAGAAGAAATTCTTTTGATTTCTGATGTAGGCTATTTCCATTCTAGCCTACATTTATACAACAACGTCGGTTTTCCTGCTGATACCAACAATGCCGCTGGTAATTCATCTCGTTGTACGCTCGAATCGTTATGAAGTTAAAAACTTTCTAGTTGATTTCGATTTTGGCGTGGACACGTGCATAGCAATGTTCGTGGCTCCTCATGAAGTTGCTACCGAACTGCTGAAATTGTTATAATTGTCCGTATTAGCATAGATTTTTTTTTAACGTTATCAGTCTTAGTCTAGAAGGAGTTGAAGTAAGTATTTGCACATACAATTGAATTAGAAGATTTCCCTTTAATTGCGACGCATGAATATTTCACTTATTTTTAGATTGTCTCGAATTTAACTGACACAGGAGAGGCGATGCGATTTGTAACATTTACATTTGTTCGATCTATATACATATTCGTTCTTTGCCTTCCTGGACAAAGACTATGTTAAATCATAGCGAAGAAGCGTACATGGCGACGTAAGATTGTTTTGTATTTCTTTGATATTTTTCAATCTTCACATTTCAAGGATTAATTGGCGATTGGCATTTCGATGTGAGGTAGTATGGTACGTATTCTCTAAAAGTTGCCATAACTTTTTACTCGCAAGGATCAGTAATAAGGATCAGTATTCAGCAAAATAACAGCTTTCAAACTGACGGATATATTAGTAATAATACTATTAATAGTAATTTTCCTATTATTTATACTTTTAGATCGTTCAAAGTGCTATGAGTCACTTCACCGTGTTGTCATCAGTTATACGAATTTAGATGGAAAATGAATATATCTGAGTTACTTGTTTAATAAAATCTACTAGCGTATCAAATATATTTTGTTCGTTGCATTTTTATTTACATCGCCCACTGCCTTCTGCCTCCTAAAAGGCGTTAATCATCGCGTTGTTTTTCAATTTTGAGAAAATAGAAATTAAGAGAGCGCACGAGTGCGTCATATTTTCACTGCTCGAATCGTAACCCCCTCGTTACCCTTGTCATCACTGCCTTTATTGTTCTTCGAAACAAAGGATGAATTGTAAATTAGCACGCACTGCCGCTCGTTTCCTATGTTTTCGCACGTGTATTTAAATTAATCGAATGAAAATATTTTTCCGGAACATGGCCACTTTACCACTTGATGAACACCGATTAAAGCCATTCATGCGTTCAGAAAGATTTCGCCAACGTGGGATTATCATTCCATCGAAATGTACATATGTACACGGTATACGAAGAATCTATATATTTTACGCTGCAATAAAAAATCTCACCAATTTTAAACGATTGAATTACATTCTTTTTTCAGCTTACCGTTCAAAAAATTAATATCACTTTTCCCATTGCACTTATACCGAACCACCTGCTGATTCTATTTTATTATTATTTGATATTTTAGTATTTCTACTCGACTCTGCTTGAATACATTATCGATTTATTCATATCCATATAAAATTCCACGAGTTTAAGAAAATTCAAATCTGTCTATCGCAAGACGCGGCAAAATTCAGATCTGTCTATCGCAAGACGCGGGAAAATTCAAATCCGTGTATTGCAAGACGCGAGAAAATTGCATTGGAATGCGAGATTGCCTGGAGAAGAAAATACCATAAAACCATCCCTTAGCCACCTTCCAATTAAGGTAATGGATCCCGCGATACTTTTATTGTCGTGCGTGCACGCAGGCATTTCCACACGCGTGCCACATCGACCAAGGGGGTGGTTAAGCACGAGAGGGTGGGTGGCAAAGGTGGTCGGAGTAGGATTGAATTGTTCGCCGTCCCGTTTACACGGTGTTTGCTGCACGGAAGTCATAATCGTTATTCTCGTGGGTTTGTTGCGGTTAACCGACCGGAATACACGGCTTTCTTCTTTCTTCGCGCCTTTCTACGCATAGAATGAACGATGAACTCTTTACATCCTCATTGTGGATCAGGTTAAAGAGATTCCTTCGTGAATTCTTTATTTCCTTTTGTTCGTCTGTCGTGAGATGGTACAAAGATGTTACGGAACAGACAGAATGACTAGCGAGTCCTTCTCATTCAATCGAATGCAGCTAATTTAAAATGTTCGTTGTTTTATTTAAAAAGATACGGTTTAATAAATTAAAACAGTTCGTAATTAATTCAGTCTTATAGCTCTCCTCTATCTTCTTTTAATATTTACAAGCGTTTTGGGAAGCTAAGACGATTCCTTAATCTTTATTGTCAATGCAACTTATTTTCGGTATCAAAATAATAATATCCATATCGTATACTATTCTGTCAGTTCAAATATGTCAGACCTTAAGGCCAACCTATTCGTATTACAGCCCATTTCCGCCCCTGATCGCCAACTATTACACCTAGCAAAATCAACCTGACGATCTGGCCAAAGTACCAACAAAACATCCATGATCAAAATATGTCAGAAAAGGAAAGGCGACTCGTCATCCATCGACCAACGCGACTACCCCCGAAGAATAAACAGCAACGGAGACACGTCCGGCACGTCGACGGAGGGTGAAAAAAAATCCTTCCACCAAAAAACCTTTGCCTCCAGACAAGCGGATGCAAATGGAACGGGGGGGGGGGGGGGGGGGGGAAAAAAGGGGGGGGGGGGGGGGGGGGGGGG
>JACXIV010000014.1:2853737-2867363 GCA_014737475.1 Bombus confusus
ATGTCCGGCCTGGTCCAGCCGGCAGAGATGCGAGTATTGATCTAGGCTCAGACCTAACCCACCCTCTTCGAGCCTTTCCACCCTTCTCGGCCACCTCCAGCCGCCTCCTTCGCCTCCACCATCTCCGAGCTCGTCGTGAAGCCAGCCCTGCTCCGTTCCTGGGGGTCGTCGCTGAGAGAAAAAGGGATGGAAGCGCGGGGTGAAGTCTGAACAGGCCGGAGGAGGGTGAAGGACAGAGGCGGAGGAGGATGGCGACGGGGGCCGGAGGCTCGAAGGAGGACCTCGAAGTCCGGCTTGCCGAGCTGCCCCTTCAGCTACGCACGTTCACTCTCACCTCCTCCACCTCCGATCTCTTCCTCTTACATTAGACACGCTGCAGTGGTTCTCAGTTTTCGGACACCGGCGTACGGATAAGATTTTGGGCACGCAGGTTTCCGGAATTTCGCTTGTCCGAGAGCTGTAGGTTTCCTATACTTGGAATAAGAAACGGAATTAGTCGGTAAGCTGTTGGAAATTTTTTATGACGCGGGGTTATAGAGGCTTCGCGTTTTTGAATTTTTAATGAAATGAAAGAAACAGTCGTTTTCGAAACTTCGAACCGGTTATACTTACCTATGTGTATCGGTTAAAGATAGAGCAAGGGTCGAAGGTAGACCTTCGAGTTGCGAGGAGAAATATGTGATATGTTTTACATACGTTGAAGATAGGTAAAAGTGCTGAAACAATAGAAGAGAGGAATAAAAGGAATATGTGTAAACGGAATGAAAAATGGGATTTGAAATATGGTGTAGTAGATTTCCACGAACAACTGTACACAGGCATATCCTTGTACTACATCATAATGTATTGTTATGCACATTTGTAGCGCTTTGTACGGAGGAACTTTTCACAATGTAAGATACATACGATGACCACGATATAGGGGACTAAAACAAAAAGAATTCTATATTATTAAAAAAACTGACAATAGCTCGATAAACTAGTAATTGATTTAAAAAGAGTAAGGTAATTGTGATTATTACATTCCGAAGAATAATCTGAAATTTTTCAAAACGTCCAGATACCCAATTTCGTACGTCGCATACTTTAACGCGAATAAATACCAGATAATTGTAAATATACGTTATTACTTAGAAATCATCCAAATCGTTTTCGATAGAACTTTTCCATCTTAATATATATATATATATCATTTTTATCGTGCAATAACGTCCAACCACGGTCAAAATCCGGTTCCATCGAAATTTACAATAAAATTCGTCATTTCTCAAGATGCTGAAGGAATTTAATTTAAATAACGGAGAGAGGGAGGGGGAAGGAAGACGTAGAAGGGATGGAAAACGGGTCATCACGAGCGGAGAATTGAAAATCGAGGTTCCTCGTCGATTCTCATGGCCGTTCGTGCCTTTAATGAATAAATGGCGAGTTTCCTTGGCGGATGGATGGAAAGGGGTGAAAATCGAAGGCAGCCACGCCCTGGTGAAGAAAGAACAAAGAAAAATCGCGGCACGCCGGCCGATTGCTCGCGGCCCGTTGAATCCGGAAGCCGCCACTCGAAAAGGAGACGCGTTTCGAGCGTATCAAGGCCAAGGTTTATTAGTGGCGGATCAGTTTCAGAAGCCAGACTAGGTGTCAAGTGCTTGCAAGTGGTCTGAAGTGGTGCTCGTAAAACGTGAATATAAACGGACGGACGAAAGTGTTGCCGTCTGCAACCCGCTTTCGCCCACTTTATCGTGTCTCTTTCCTTGCTGTTCTATTTCTGACGACTTTTCGACCAACTATCCACGTTCTGCCATCAACACGATACTCGTGCAGTGACTCGTCAAGATGTTTGAACACTTGTAGGCACCTCTTACGAATACCTTGCGCGTAGATTGCGGACATTTACGCAAAGTCATATTTTTACGAAGAGAATTAAAAAGATCGAACTTGAGAGGAAAATCGTATACTCTACTCGAACGAAACATCGATTATTCGTTTGTTCAATCTTCCTGTACAAACGGATACACAAACTATGCAACTTCTATCGCGTTATAGAGTCAACGTTATAGAGTAACGAATTATCACGCGCACTACTTACAAGATTTGGAACATTCCTAGAGAGTACGAAGAACACTGTATAATTGCCCGTGTAGGTGAAACACAGAATCTGTTAAACTCTGAAATATAGCCGTAATACGTAAGAAAATCAA
This sequence comes from Bombus confusus, assembly GCA_014737475.1. Lineage (NCBI taxonomy): Eukaryota > Metazoa > Arthropoda > Insecta > Hymenoptera > Apidae > Bombus > Bombus confusus. The sequence goes on from JACXIV010000014.1 coordinate 2,855,930, forward strand.
CGAATAATATAGATTCCGTTATCGTCGTCGCGACTCTCTTCTAAATCAATACCTCTCTAACCTTCCAATCTCCTTCGTCGCTTATCGTAAGCAACTGTAAAAAGCTACGAAAAGGTGCCTTTTAAGCGAAACATCGAGTAACGCGGAACGCTTTTAAACTAAAACGGCGGCCGTTTATCAACTCAACAAGCGCTTCTACCAACGATAGTTTCATTCGAGTGGACACGATGCCACCACGATTTTCGCCATAATCTGAAAACAGTTTCTCTGTGTGTATGGAGAACTCTAACCGGTATCTGACCGGAGTGTGTTTCACTGGAACTTGAAGAGGTCAGTGGCGAAGCACGGCATGGAGGAGAACGGCGGCACGATAACGTCGTACGGAGTTACTCGAATCCCAATAAATCCAAACGCCCCCGTCGACCAAAACCCAGCCCCACGCATCCTAGTTCGTGGAAGGGGCAGGAGGAGGCCTGCACAACGGGCTCCGAGATTAGTATTAATTTATAGCGTTGGAAGATAGGATAGAACAGAGCACGGTGTGGCCTGGTAGCTACGCGGTGGTGATGGCGGTGGCCGGTGGACGTGGGAGGGTGGAAAGTGAAATTTCGTGGCTACGGGAACGTGGCTGCTATGCCATTTCCATTTTCCACGCTGATAATTGGAAACCGGCTGGGCAACTTTCGTCAGTATGTAAATTCGCGTTGTTCCTATCTATTCTGATCTCACGAGGGGATGGGCTAATGAGGCGACCGTCCTGCCGTCGCTTTTACGACCGTTGTTACGATTTTTGTTATATTCGTTGCTCGGCCTGATCGCGGCAATAACGATTTGCACGATTGTTATTGGCGAGAATTCGCTTGGCAGCCTCCGTTTCGTTAGATGATGTTATTGGCGCAGGGGGATCACTCGTTTGGTTCCAAAGAGACGCAAAGACCGTCGGATCTATAGTCCGAGGATTTGAAACTTTATCGCTAGAATATGACGCAGATTCGGCGAATACGAAGTGTTTAACCATACGTTTATGCGTATTTAGTGAAATGGAAAATTAATATAAATCGATAACGCGGTGTTTTACGTCACACGTTTTTGTCAACTAAGTTTCGAATTACCATCTATCCTCCCATGAAATTCTCAATTTTAGTAATTAAAAATCGTACACGCGCGTGTTTAAAGGTTACCAGCGTCGATCGAAAGCTTCTAACAAAATTTCAAGCCCCCTTTAACACGTCTTAGGATGTTAATATCTTTCTTGGGCCTGAAGATACACAGAAAGATTAAGATCCAAGTATTGCGATAAAATAACACTCACCGAGGGGCCGGTAACTTTATCGTTCTTATGGCGTTATATTATTAAGGGTGCGCCGGCGGGGCGTATGGGGGAGAGATGGTTAGTAGCACGTGAGGGTGAAAAATGAAGAAGAGACGAGAACCTACCCCACGCATCATCGGTCATCGCCCAAAACCTCCCGTTCTTCCTCGTCTCTCTTTCTTCTCTGGTTCGTGATATCAACCTGTAATGAATCTGTCACACAGCTACGGGATTTCATTTCCTTCCTGGAGGCCAACCGGTCCAGCTTGAAGTGATTTTTATGATTTTGGAACGATTTAGGCCGACTCCGTGTCCGTTGGAGCAATTCATGCTGGAATTAAACGATTAGGGTGGGACTTTTTATTACGCTGTGGATTCTTAATGTGTATTGAGATAAATATCTCGAGATATGAGAAAATTTGGTAAAAGAATAACGCTAATAATTTCTTCACGCGCCTCTTCCCTTCTTTATTTTCTTTTTACGTTCGTTGTTAAAATTCCAAATTTTTTCATTCGAAGAAATTACTTACGTACATTGTTATATCTTTTCACATCAACACCAGCATATTCTGCATATGTTAATATTCATTCATACGTTACATATATACCATAATTACAATTTTACGCAAGTTAAAACTCGAATAACTTTTTACTAGGATATTTAAATCTAAAATTCCTAAGAAATTTCTTAACTATTTAATAGATTTCTTCTGCTTCCTTGTGCTTAAACGTTCTAATACGTACGAAGGGTAAGGTACATCTTCTTCCTTACACGTGGATGTATCGGGTGGCTGACGTTACGGGAATTGAAATCAACCCCGACCTTCTCCACCTCTCGTCTCACGGCGACGATCCCGAAGAAGCTCGCGAGGGACGGCCTGTTCTTGAGGAAGGAGCCGAACGCCGGCGACCCAGTCCCAAAGACTTTGACCCACATCATATCGCTCGTTTTTGCCTTCGCCTCCTTCACCTTCCGAGTTCCTTCCCTCTCGGGACTATTATCTTAATCCCATACATCCTCTTTAAGAGGCGTTTCGCTCGAGTGAAGCCACACCGGCTACTTCCGTGCTTCTCGGTGAACACCGTTGCCTTCTCTTTTCAGGATTAACGTCAGCGTTTCCTTTTGGTTCGTCGATCAAAACCGTCAGTCTTTCGTCAGCGATCAGCGTTCGCCGAATCTCTTCTGGTTTATGCAGAGAATTCGCGTCTCGGTCGAGTGTTTTGTGGACCACGAGGTAAATACAGAATACGATTCAAAGATACTCGATCCGTCGCTTATTTTCGTCGAGACGTATTTTTATTGCAAGATCGTGGATGAATCCAGTTACGACGATTTCGATTTTTCTGATCGTGATAGCCGCGAGTCACTCATTATTAAGTCTACACGAAGTCGACGATGATTGCGCAACGTCTGACCACGCCGCTTCTCGAATAAACTTCTTAAAGCTTCGATGGAAGATATGTCGCAATCATCGTCATTGCTTCGAAAATAAAGTTACAATTCTCCCGAAAAAAAAAAAAAGAAAAAGAAAAAGAAAAACGCGTGGAAGACGCGAAGAAGAAGAGGACAAAGTTATAACTCGATGTAGAAATCCTATTAACATAAAGCGTAGGAAATTGGGCCGCAGTTGGGTTTTCGACGAGTAAGAATACCGCGACGATTTTATCGTCGAAGCAACGCGGGAACAGAGATCGTGTTTCCGGCTGGCCGTCCTACTTGAAAAATATTCTTAAGCCTGGGTGGGCGCACGTGCTACGAACTCTCATAAATTAGAGATGCTCGATCGCCCAATTAATACAATGTTTCCAGTGGCAGACGATCGAAGATCTGGCAGAGAAAGCGCTGAAAAGGAACACGATGGAAGACGCCGATCGAACGCGACGAAGAGCGGAAATATTCTGGCTGTTTGACGAGAAGGAGATGAACGAAAATTATTGGTCGCATACTGAGCAGGCAGACGTATACATACGTCAGACGCGTGAGCCACTGGCATAAATTAAATTAGCATAATTTCGAGTCGTCGAACAACAAAGTAAAGATGCCGAAACTCCGTGGGAACCGGTCCGTAACGTTCGATTACCTTTCAATTACTCGGAAATCCAATAAGTGAAATTCATTCGATTGTATAGCAAACTGTGATACTTAATCGACGGAAATTATGCTATACGAGGCTGTGCTTTCGTCGTATTAAATACCTTTTATCGTTGCTGATGTACCAATACGCTGTAATTCTCAGCGAGCAATTATTCACACCGATCGTCTGCTACATACGGAAACACACAATCTACGAAATCTGTTCTCTGCATTGTTTATTTTCCGCTGGCTACAGTGTTCCCGCTAGCTTAGCAGAGGAATTGTTGCTATATTAGAGGTACGATTTAATTCGTGTGAGCTTGTTACGCGATAAATTATATTTTCGACCACCGCGTGAAATTCTCGTGTACGTGCAGGCTAAATACTTACGTTATTATACAAGCACGTTATCATGCGGAAAGGGTTTCGCTACTACGTGACGCTGGAATTTACGTTACCGCAGCCGGTGAAACGAACTGGCCGCAACGAATATACTCGGTTCCCAACACTGGATCGACGTCCTCGTCTCTCCTGACGTTACGTGCGTTTGTAGAATTCCAGCTTACGCAATTTATTATTAACAGCTTGTTCCAGCTAAACGCAATAGTCACGCTTCGGTCTCAGAATGTTCCCTGTCCCTTCGACTTCCTCTTGAATCATCCACCTAACCTTGACTCATCGTTCGCCAATGTTCACCCCGAAGGCATGGCGCCTCGTTCGCGGATGATTCACACGAGCGATTTTTAATCTTCCGACACGGTTGCGGAGCGCCGACATTCCCAAGCAGCGCAAGAATGTCGGTCAGTGCGCGTACAGTGAACCGTTGGTAGTCTCTCGTCTCACGGCCGTGAAAACGAAGCTTCTGCTCGGCTCTTTTCTCCTTTCGTAGTTCTACGTATACGAACTGACGGAGAAATCGTGGCAATTTGAATTTCAAGATTTCGAATTCGTCTTATTCGTAATTGCATTCACAAAACGACAAATAGCAAAATGCGAAGAAAGAAATACCGGACAGCCTGAAAAATTTCAACGATTCTATGAAATGAAAAAATTCCAGGGGAGATTTTCCATCTACGGAAGAGGAACGTGTCGTTGGACGATTCTTCGCGCATAAAACGCGGAGCGCGCAAACGCATAAAATAACCCGTCTCGAACATCCCTTTAGTACTTACGAAGTTTCTGCCTGTGAATCTTAATTTCGATGGAACGTCTGGCATCGAGCGATCGTAAAACCGATCCACGAGCGCGCAACGTTCGATTGGCCCGCCAGGAATATCGGAGTTTCCCTACGCGCGAGCTTATTGCTGATTCCCGGTCGACGGAACTTTCGACGATGAAACTTAATTGACTGGCCGTCGGATAGACAAACTCGTCTGCGAAGTCAATAAAATGGTTGGAAAGGAACAAGTCGTTGCGGTGGCTTTTTTATTCCGCGTCCCGCGGCGGATTCGAGTTTTCCACGATGCTCGTGGCCAGCTTCAATGGGACACCGTGTCAGCCTGGAAATTGCTGGAAATTATCTGCGTAGATCATCGGATGGGAATCGGAGGATTGTTAGAAATCTGATCTGGCCGACTAATTTTGGCCGTGAATGAGAAACCAATCGAAGGAAGATTTTCTTCGTGCGCGCGTTTCTTCTGAACGTTCGTTTGCAAGCGGAACGTCGAAGCGATAAAAATAAGAAAAACGATCAGAAGCGCGCTAAAAACGTAGAAGATGGATCTTCTTAGCGAAGATGTAGCAGACCAGAAGATGCAGAAAGTCTGTTTCGAATCTCCGTCGGTGGAACCTTTCGGCGTGCTGGAAAATAACGCGAAGCACGGAAAGGTCAAAGTGTTTTAAGAGAACGGAGAGGAACGCGGTGATTCTCGTGGAGTTGCGTCGACCTCGTACAACCATCCCGAAGCATGGAACGAACGAACAGATAAAACAGACGCAAGTGGGGAACTGCGGAGTGGAGGATAGTGGAACGTTTGGAGCGGTCCGCTTTCCAGGAACACGCGCGTAAATCACGATTTTATTACGGATAATTTTACGAGGAGTCGAGCTCGCCGCCGCCGACGCTGTTCCAGTGTCGGCTACCTTAAACTCGTAATCGAGCGTCCCGTGATGCCCACGGCCGCGAAATCGTTAGCGAATTAGAAAAACGAGGCGAGCCATGAAAAAAGAACTACCTAAGGTGGAACTCAATCTACAGCGACGTTTTTGCGAAATCTCGTGCCATATCGCTCGAGGTGCCTCGAGTGTTCGAACCTTCCTTCGAATTCTCGTCGAATCTCACTGTCTAGACTCGGCTGGATGAGCTTCGTTAAGTACCGTAACGAATAAAAGAGAGTTCGAACGATAGACAGACGAAGCGTAGTGACCTTAGAAAACGAAATTGTAATTGACAGCGGCCAATTAACGGGTGGAACGTACCTCGAAAGCTACACGAGTTTCTTCAAATCTCGTCATTTCTCGCCAGAATCCTTTACGCAAGTCACGATAGCTGCCTGTAACCGAACCATCGTATTAGTTTCAAATTGTATGTTTACAAATTTCTCGTACGCTGCGAGCAACTCGATCGAACCTGCGTCCGTAGGAGGGAAACTAATAAATTAAAGAAAAGGGAAAACCTGAAAACGAAAGTTTGATAACATTCGAAGCCCCGAGGAGCAGAATTTCGCGGCGAAGCACGTGCATCAATTGGAGTCGTGAAACGGGACGCGTTACGCGTAAAAGTTTCGTGCCAGCCACGGTTTCATATTCTCGTGCGTGTAAGAGAAAGATCTAAAGGGGAGTAGTATACCCTGGAAGAATTCGAAAGGGAAGCAAGATAGGAATTTTCGGATGGCTTCTGATAGAGAAGAAGAAGAAGAAGAAGAAGAAGAAGAAGAAGAAAAAGAGCAGGATTCCTGACGGAGAGGACGTAAACGCTCGAGGGTCGCGTATAACGTAAACGCAAAGTAGAACACACGACTCCCATAAGTCGTAAAAGGAACCTATAAAATTGTGCTCCGCGCCCACGGGCGGCGGCCAGCCAGCCGGCAATTTCATATATTTACGTCAATCTTCTCGAGTTATGAAACAACATAGGTGAAGGTAATGTATGGGCCATGGTTACGAAAGCAGTATCACCGAAAAGAAAATTACTTACTTATCCGTATCGTTGTATTTGTCATAATTTTGAGACCATGACAATTACATTAGATGACATTATCACGCGTCATATTTGCTGTCAATAATGCAACATACATTACAACTTACTAATGCCATATTAGTCTTGTTGAAATGCTTCATATTTCTTCATCGATTTCTTCAAGCGTTTCTAGTAGTACGTTATGAACTACAGAGCGCGCAAAAATATAAAATAAATCGGCTGCAGTGTTGCAAACGTCGATAAGAAACGTTAGAAAAGATAGAAGAATAGAAAAAGATAAGAACGCAGTACTCTCTCACTCTCTCTCTCTCTCTCTCTCTCTCTCTCTCTCTCTCTCTTCACTAATAATCTTCGCAAACCTAATAGACGCGTTCGATTACACGGGTGATGGAATCTTGCTTTTTTTTTTCTTTTTACAAAATTTACCTCGTTGTAAGATAAACTGGTTTTACGGGACGAGATTGAAAAATCGCTCGACGAAGCGTCGAAACACCGAAAATGGGCGTTTAATTTTTTTATCGTATATCAGAGATGATATTACGTTATACGAGCATATACGAGCACCGGCTTTATGCAAAGGAAATTCAATAGCCGAACAGTTTATGCGTACTTGCACGACACGGCCTCTGCTGCACCACGGGAATATTAAAAAGCGAAGCTTTTTTATTGGAGCGCTTTATGAACAGCAACGAGCACAGTTTTATCACTTGCGCTCGCTGCAATGGAAAGTCTTCGACCTCCAAGATCCGAGATCCTCTTCCGAAGATATTCCAAGAATGAAAATGCAGAATGAAGATCGTTGCTTACACAAGAATATATCGGGCTTGATTTACTCGCGTGCTTCGTTTCTTCTTTATTTGGAATTTAAATTAAATATATTAATTCCTTCGCTTCGTTTACGAGAAGAAATCATGCGATCCTTTTGAAAAAAGTGACAATCATATCTGCGTTGAGTAAGATACTGTCCATGATACGTGTATCGATAAAAAAGAGTATCAGATAGATTACAAGATTGATATTCATAGATAATAATAACAAAAATCACGTGGAAAACTTAACGGATGTAAGAAGATTAATCTAAGCCACAGGTCGTGAATGACAATCTATAGATTATGTAAAGGGGTAAGAAAGAAACAAGTCCACGATCATTGAAATATACCAAAAATTTATTTACATAAAAACATGAATATAATACCTATAATATTTCAACTGCTGCTTGCATTTTTTTTTTTGTCATTTTCATTCGGTGTCGATATATCGAAAAAACAATCGGCGTCGAGATAGATCCTTTCAAACTAATCGATATTGTCGCTTTTTTTTCTTTGTTTTCTTTTTTAACGTCGCGATAGTCTAAAAGAGGAAAAAAAACGGAAAGAAAAGGAAAAAAAAACAGAAAATAGCGAGAAACAACCATTAAACGGGTCTAACTTCTAACAGTATGCGTAAAAGAAACGTAAATCGATAAGATTTGCAAACACAGTGTGTCCAAAGGGTTCGTTTCTATTCGTTGGCCAAACAGCTAACCAGATAAATCAAACGAAACGCAGTGGAGCCCCGTTCGCAAGACTGGATTTTTCCATTCTATAATTTTCCCTTCCTTTTTTTCACGACCTCCCGTTATATTTCGTTCTCCTTCACCCCTTCGATACGATTCGTACGTGCGTGTACGCGTGTAGTGCGCGACAAAAACGAAAAATCACTTTCTCCCCATCGTCATAAATAGTGCGTTTATTATTATTAAAATCGGCCGCGGGCGTCTCTCACAACCCCTTCGACGATCATTTTTTCATTTTTGTCTCATCTTTCTGCGCTCTGTTCCCTCGTCTGTTCGTTACAATATTTACAAGAAACGTACGTACAACACAGGATATACTCGGTATCAGAGATAAAAAAAGAAAAAAAAAAGAAGAAAGTGTAGCTAGGTACGAGATACACGACGATAAACGTGTTATCTTCTTTCCCCCCTCTCTCTTCCCTCCGACTTGTCGTCGTTAAGAACACACCATCGATTCCTTTACAATCATCGTTAACATTTATCCGTTTCGCCTTCCTCTCTCATTCGCGATCGTACAATACGCGACCTTACGTCGTTTACAAATTTCCTCCAATTGCGCTCGACCCTTTTACCAAAAAGCAAGGGAATTTAATTTTCCAGTCGAACCACTCGATCAATAACGCAAGTCTCGATCGTCACACGGTGTTCCATCGCCGAACGATCTGTTTCTTTTTTTCGGCGTGGAAATCTTTTTCTCGAAGATCAGCGATCGTTTGAACCGTGGAATGAACCTAGATACATGACATGAATCGCCGATCGTCCATATATCGTTGGTCGGGATCGTTCTTGCTGGCGCTCCAAAGTGTGCGGCATTCAATGAAATCAGCGTTGATCAGCGCTACGGAAACGATCAAGCAATCTACCGCTAAAGCTACCTGCTGTTTTTCGACATGCTTTCTCCCTCTTTCTCTCTCTCCCTCTCTCTCTCTCTCTCTCTCTCTCTCTCTCTCGTTCTATGAATTTCTTTCTTTCTTGTCGTTTAGCACGATTAATGTTTCCTTAAACTGTACGGATATAAAAAGAAGTTGTTCGCTTCGCGCCGGCCGTTCTTACAAAATTTCCGAGAAACTGGAACCACGTGGCGCGAGTTTTTCTTTGCGGGGTTGCTCAAGAAAAGGCAACTTCATAAAGTGTCGTCTAGCAAGAAACGCAATTAATATTGGTGAAATGCGTAAAAAAACTTCCATGTCAAAAAGTGTTTCTTTTCTTTTCCTTTCTTTTCTTTTCTTTCTCTTAGTGTTAGAAAATGTTTTATTGCTTTGTTCATTGTCGCGATGGTACGATTAATCGTGCGTTATACCTGATGAAAATACTTTAGCTATTTTTCTATGCTCTCCTTTCCTCGAATTTCTTCTTACATTAGAGATGAACAAATTTTTAAATGATCTAGTTGCTGTAGTAATAGAATTATTTTTCTATTATATTCCGTTTTACGTAGTTTCCTATGCCCTTTCGTGTTGCAATTTGTGCGAATAATTTTGTCGATGGTAGACATGGACACGAATTAAACAAACGGATAAGCTTCCCTCGGTAACCGAAACGTTAACCACTGTTCTTTATTTAATCAACGTTAACCTTAAAAGGAAGATATCGCTAAAAGAAAAGCAAATCTCTATATATATTAAATTAAGATACGAACTTAAAACATCCTATTCGTTTCTACATACTTTTATTAAATATTTGTACTAACTTTAGAATCACAATTATGTACAAAATTAAAATAAATAAATCGAACCTTACAAAATAATACAAATATGTGTAAAATCATCGCTTAAATCGTGTCAGTTACAGGGTGTCCGATATTAATAGAAATTACTCTGACATTTACTCAAAACTATATTATACTTTCCACTTGTAAGATATCAAAAAATAATAAGAACAAGAGAAAAACAATCTTCAGCCCCTCGTCTTAAACATAGAATATTCGTTTTTAAAATTATACCGCTTATTTACTTTCTATCGTTCACGCTTGATCAAAAAGATAGCTTGAAAATGAAAAGTTAGTTCTCTCTCTTTAATTCAAAACAAGCTGCAGCATCGCTCCTTCGCTGTTTCCAATCGCAAATAAACCAGCGTTAAATGATGTTTTAGATATCGAAATTCCCTTCTTCAAATCTATCATCCTAACATTCCTCTCTCTAAGTCGTATCCATATGTTTTTCCTCTTCGATCTCGAGCAACCGCGTTAAAGCAGCTCCACGTGGTACTAGTCAATGATCAAGCGGACCATCCTGAACGCGGAAAAGTCGGTCAGGATGATCGCAGAAACGCGAGTCTATCGTAAAAGACAGACGCGTACGACAGTCAATATCGTTAAGATCGATAATACGAATAGTCGAAAAAAAAAAAAAACGAATGTTGTTATCAATATCGTTACCATCGCTATTATTGGTCTGTTTTAATTGGACCGCGGGCACGGCAGACGATTACCATTCTAAATCGACATCAAGCCTCTCCTATTCGTTCATAGCTTATGAATTATTTTCAAGAAACTGTTGCAGGAGTCTCGTGTGTCGGTGTTTGGGTAATTAGAAAAAAAGCTCACCAGGAGAGGCACTGGATACGCGTAAAAAAGTCTCTCTTGGACACCTAGCTCCCTTTATCAAAATCGGCTAGTAGAAAATATCGTATCTTCGTCGCTTCTTCCGGTTCTCGCGACTCGACGAGACTCCATGTTTTGTTTAATTTCCTTTTCCAAATTAGAGCGCCCTAGAATGATTCGATAAGGACAGAAAACCGTGTTCTCGTTGGAAAGATTGAAAAAATCTAACAGCCCTCCTTGGTAGATAGCTCCGATATGAAAAATTAGACAGCTTGGTTGTTAGATGGCCGTTGTCGAAAGTTCCATCGCACGAGTTCTAATGGCAGAAAATGCCCCTTCTCGTATTGCTCTTAATCGATATGGTTGTATAAAACGGTACGGTAGAGCGTAGTTGCTCCGAGTTCATTGAGTGGACAGATTGAAACAGATATGGGTGAAGTAACGTAGAAAAGTTGATGGATGCTCTGCGAGATCGTTCTTGATCACTCGACGCATTATCGACTTTATGAATTTTCAACGTGTCGATACGTCGTGGACTTGTGAGAATAGCGAACCGAGCTATGGTGTTAGAAACGTTCGAGCGAATGAAATCGATATTAATGCATGTAATGTGTACGTAATTAGCAGACAATACGTTAAGAAACGGTGATTCTTAAAAGTATGTAAGTATACTTGATTTGGTACAAATCGATGTAATCTACTAGAAATTGCTTTCACGTGTCTATTAAAAAAAAAAAAAAAAAAAAAAAAAAAAAAAAAAAAAAAAAAAAAAAAAAAAAAAAAAAAAAAAAAAAAAAAAAAAAAAAAAAAAA
>JACXIV010000014.1:2867469-3018258 GCA_014737475.1 Bombus confusus
ACAGTGTACAGTGAGTAAAAGGACGTTAACGTAATAAGCTCGGTACAAATAAATTTCAAAGTCCACGTATTACCTGCGATCGATGGAAAACGAAATTGTTCGATCGCTTCGAAGTCTCGTTTAACGAGTCACGTTCCGATGTCATCGATAATTTAGTAGGAAGTTGAGGCACCGTAATGAAAACGGAAAGAAGAGATGAAAATTTCATGAACAAGATCTCGAGTTGCGGGTAGCGTGATACGTTAAAGAGTTAGCGTAACAATCGCGTTGGTCGTAGAAATTGCATGTATTCTTGTGTGTATGTGTATTGTGTGTGTAATAGCCTCGGCGACGAAGAGCAAATAGCGTCGCGCGTAGAATTCACGATCGAGGTCCATCGAAATAGATTATGCGTTATCGTGTACACGTCGCAGAGGATATTTCAAAATCGTACGATAACATCTAAACATACAGCATCAAAAAGTCGATATATTGATATAAACGCTCATACGTGTTTCATTTATATACATACACACCTATGTACGAGACTTTTAAAAAAACGCAGTACGTGTTCGTCTTGCGTGTGGTTCTGTGAACGGTGTCTTTTTCCTCTTGTTCTCGTTTTTTTCATTTCACGTGTTCGAGGAACATCTCCCCCTCCCTTACAAAGTAACAAAATTTCCAATCTCGTTTGTATTCATCGTTCATATTCATTTTATTCACGTCACGATACAATTGTTGTCCTTTGGGATAACGTAAAAAAACAACCGTCCTTTCATCTTTTTAACGCTCGTCAGCGAACATCAGAGATACTCAGCTAAGCCTAGTGAACTCTGGATTATTTAATTTGCACACAGAAATGCGATCGCGATTCTCGTGCGTTTATTTTCATCTTTCTTTCTCCCTTTTTTTTTCTCATTTTTTCTTTATTTCTATTAAATCCGTTCGTCACCAACCGAAAAGATCGCAAGTTGGTGGCGGTATCGAAATGAAAATCGAGATCGAAATCGCTCGGAAATCGACAATCGTCCCAAGCTCCCGAAGGGACAACGAAAGTCAGCAGCTTAAGACTTATTATATCACATCCTCGATATATGCGGCAGTATTTGTTTCCTTTACGCCCTAAATTTGATCGGCCGTCGACATATCGGCGCTGAGATTGATGTTTGACATCGATACTCGTCGATAAGTTAATCCGCAGCTCCGATTCGCGGTGTACCAAAAGACTTGTTATGCTAAAAAAAATTCTCCTATATTCGACCGGCCGAGCTCGAGCTCGAGCCTGTGACCCGTCAACTCGGTTCGTCGTGATCGGTTTCGATTGGCAGTATCGATCGGACTCTGTTTGTCCTCGAGACCCTACGATTGTACATCGATTATCCTAGAAAACGGGCCGCAGCTGTTTGAATTTCTGGGTAGACACCAAAGGATTTTCCAAACAAGCCGTGCGATTCCATGCAAAACTCTGGCGACGTACGACGAACAACAGAAAGCTGAACTTCTCTCTTCAAGGATAATCGTCGATCTTCCGCTTTTCTCCTCGTCGCCGCGTTCGAAGGCATACGACAGACATAGAGAACGATCAACACGTAGACTCGATTATTAGGACCTCGTTACTCTCGCTATCTGTTAGCCCTTCCACCAGCTGCACAAACAGCAAAACCATCGCCTTTCGGGATGGGGCTGAAGTATCTGCTATTGTCAGTGCATCGCCCTGGTGGTGGTCAGATGGGTAGTTTCTGCCCTTTTCGGTGGTGGCGGAGGTGGCCTTCTTTTACTGGCGATCGCGTTCACGATATTAATGCTGCGATTCTCATCTGCGAACCTGACAGTTGATTGCCGGGCTGGACTGGATGCGTACTCTACTGGAGCGTGCGGATCCGTCGCGTACACATTCTCGTATAAATTATCAGCTCCGTAGTGTTCCTGAACCCAGTTCGACACGTTGGTCTCTCTGTAGTCAGCCACGGCAGGCGGTGGATCGCGAAAACCAAGAACTTCGTGAGGAGTGGTGGTCGAATCCAGTTTACATTTCTGCGCAACCTGCCACTTTTTCCTCATTACTCTCTGAAGATCCTTTAAGAAATCACCTGGAGGCGCCTGATCAGATGCGGCAAGCTTCTTGGGAGACGTGAGCCTCGTGCTATCCGACCTTCTCGGTGGCATCGGTTTTCTCTGTGGCAAAGCTGGACTCCCTGGTTCCTGCTGAGGCGGAAGATTGAACGTGATCTTCTTGCCAGTACCCGTCTTCGATTTGGGCGACGTTGGTGGTTCTTGAATGGTTACTCTACGCTGAGGCTGAGGACTGGAGGCAGCTTTCAGCTCTGCTAGATAAGGAGGAGCTGCGTAATGTCCGGAACCTTGCTTCATGGCACTTCGTCGCACAGTGTCCATGTTCGGATTTGGCCTGATCGGTTGAACCGTGTTGTGTTGGTGAACCGTCGGATGGGTTCCGTATATCGATTCCACCTTTGAGTTTTGTCTCGTCAGGCTTGAACTGTTGCCGTGCTGTTGCTGGGATCCATAAGCTGGCGGAGGAACGAATGGCGGAGGCGAGGCGAAGTTTGGCGAACTTGGAGCGTACGTTGGCGTGCTGGCGCTGGACCCTGGATAGGAACTATGCGGAGATGGTACCGAATTTGTCGCGCTGTTCGCGTGAAGAGCGTTTTGTGTATTTGAACTATAGCTCTGGTTATTCTGTATCGTCGAGTTGCTTGGACTCGAGTACATCTGCTGATTGGTCGACGGTCTGGATGGCGTGTGTGTTGGCGTGCTTTCTGGAGTTATTGAGTTTGTAGGTGTGGATTGCTTGGGCCTAGCGCGTCGGATAGTTCCTGTTTCGCCGACTAAAGGGCTTGGAGGTGGCGGAAGAGATGCCAGACTTAACGAAGAACCCGTGAGCTCTGGAGTGTTGCACATTGGCAGTTCACCAGGTGCTGGAGGCGGTGGTAAAGAATCCAGGGAGAGATTCGATCGGAACATTTCTGGTGGAGGTGGAGGAAGTGGCTCATTGTCGGATTCTGCTTCCTCCGCGACTCTCGAGGGTGATGGCGGTGGTGGTAACGAAGTAATCGAATCCATCTGCAAAAGTGACATTTCTCGTTAACGACTGTTCTAAAAATTTCAAACGGTATGTTGGTCAAAATTAATCTTTTGCACTCAGCAAAGCATTGTAATATCTTCTTTCGTCAACTTGGTAATTCAAAATGAAACGTATGAAAACGTCTAATACTCACCATACACGATGGTATCGGACTCGTCGGTGTCTTCGGTTCCTGATTCTCTGATCTGTTGTATCCCATTGGACTTGCTCGTTCTCTAACCGGTGTGCCAGGCGGTACAGGACTAACTGGAGTCGCGTTGCCAGATCGATGATGTCTCTTCAAAGTTCCAGATCCATCCGAATCAGTGCCGCTCCTTCTTCGACTATGCCTTCTGGTCAACGTTCCAGAACCCGAGCTCGTTGGACTCGGACAAGAATCCGGCTCATCGCGAACTGTTTCACCTACTTCCTTCAATTGTCTCGTGATCGATGTTAGGGGCAATTTCGGATTCATCGAGGGCTTCCTTTTTATCGTACCTGTTGGAAACTCGCCACACTCGAAAGCTACCTACGATATAAAATAAAATATACTTGTAATGTAATCATTCAATTGTACATAGGGAAAAAACATGCTGCCATTCGATATTAACGCTATCGAGACTGATCTATCTTGACAAGATCGATCTCAGTTACGCTTTACCATCAGTCTTAACAGTGTTAACAGTATCAGTCTCGAGAAAACAAATGAAATTACAAATCCGTCTAATTACCTCGCAACTACTGGGTGCTCCATCAGAAAGGCATCCACTGGAACTCGAGCTGCTGGCTCTGCTCAGTCTACCATCGTTATTATAACTTTGTCGTTGTTCAGAATTGTAACTTTGCCTCTGGCTGTCATACTGTCTAGTATTGGCTACTTCCGCGTTGTGCCTTGAATTCTCCGTGAACTGACGAGCGTTATCGTTGGTCGTGTTGTACTGAGTTTGATTCTGTGCCGGTACAGCGATCGAGCTAACGGAACAGGATCTTGCGTGGGCCAGCATGTCCAGATCCTCCTGGGCAAGTTCATCGACCAGGGTTCTGTAATTTTCCATCAACTGTCTTCCATATTTGGCCACCCTGATCCCAACCATCCATCGTTCCAAGGACGCGTTATCCTCAGCGCAGAGGAATTTGATGTACTTTGTTGATTTTGGCTGCTGCAATCTGGGATGTTTGACAGCGAAACAAAAGTCTGTTGGAGCTTTGTATTTCTTCTTCCAACCAATGCCGTAGTAAATTTGATTCACGTCGAAGGTAGCCAGACAAATCAGGTCACGAGCGGTGCGAGCTTTTTCCTTTGGCCAATAATAGAGGCCGGATGCTCGTAGAATAAAGTGGTACCTCTTCCATCCCTTTTTGCTGTCAGATTTCAGATATAATGGTCCTTCGACCTGCATAATTAATACAATAATAAATTTAACAGTCGACAAAATTAATAATATCTAAACGATTGATACGATAATGAGTAAAAGTTAACGCGTAGAGCGACTGTACTATAGTTAATATCAAAGATTTTATTTATATTTTATATATAGGATAATGAGGCGTATAAATAAATACAGTCAGTTTTTTATGCCATTCATCGTAACGAATGATTTCATCGCGTCAAGACATTATCTTTTTTCTTTCATAATTTTTGATAAGAAAAATCACTGATTCTACAAGATAGCGTCAACTAGCATGTAATAAATCGAAAGTGTTAACGACTAATTACCTCTGGTACGCCAACATTGCTGCTAGAAAAGAATTCTTCCAGAAGAATATTACGCGAATGATCGTCATATTCGCCGCTACTCCTATCGGATGGACCTAAAAGGAATTTCTCTGGAGTAAGAAACAATTGAGTTTTCTCTGGCCTCTCGACGAAAAGCAGCTTATTTTTCGAGTCTCTGGTCCACAGTAAAAGATTTTCCACCAGCAACTCGTGATCTTCGTATACCCTCTCTGAAAAATGAAATCATAATTACAATGAAAACGTCTGTAACTTTTTTTTTTTACATCATTTAATAATAAAGAAACGATATGAAGATATTTTTACCCATGAAAAGGTCCGGCAAATGCTCCACCACCGTCCACTTTGGATCCATTGGCACGTGATTTTTGTCAGCGAGAAGCCTGCACACGTGCGCTACGCTCATTCCTTCGTCTACGAGCAAACTTTTACCACTGCCGTCCAAGGTGAACGCTTTGATGAAGAGCTTTTGAACGCTGGCTTCGCGCATCTTTTCCAACGCCAAGCGGATTTTCTCTGCCTTGACTCGGCTCGCAGCGTCTTAAAAAGAAGAAGAAGAAGAAATACATCGGTATTAATATACAAATAATTTAAGTAATATTTATTATCCGAAAAGAACACATTGGATTTTAGCGGTTCAAAGAAACTCACCCATGAGTTGATGAGATTGTTGCTGAGGACCTGTGTGCATGGCGGTCTGAGGTGGTTTGTGCCCGGAACCGCTGCTGCTCGCGGAACTCTCGCTGGACAGCATCGACACCGTGTCCGAGAACGCGCTGTCATTGTCAGGACTATCGGTGCGCATAGCTGGAACAAATATTTGACAGCTGTTAAACAATGCATGAGGTACAACTGCAAACAGCTTTGCAATTACAAGTTTGGAGTAACTGTTTCGCCTAGCCGTACTCGAGTGTTCTGCAAATTAGATAACGTCGGATAGGAATGTTTGAATGGCTGTAGCCGTAGTAAGTAAATTTTACCGATTCAATAATTCTATTTAAATGTCTTCATTTATCCGTAGAAAGTTGATATTGCTATACGATAAGAATTTTATCTCGGATATTTCTCGCGGCGCATAAAACTTCTGAAATACCAGATCGTCAATAATACCACTACTTATCGATGAAATTATTTAACCAGATAATCTAATCACTCTCGAGTTTACTTAGAGAATGTAAAAAGCGAAATTTCTATTCCACTTTGCGTTTTTCCCAGAAAAGAAGGCTACTCTATCGATCTATCTATTATTTCGTGCAACGAATCTTCGCGAGACAATTCGATAATTACTCTCGAGTCGTTAAAAGAAGGAAGAAAAAGACGAAAACTCGAATTATCTGCTATCTCGCGCGACGAATTAAATTCTTAATAAACAAACCTCCTTCGTTCTTGCCGATATCGGTATTGTCTCCAGCAGTGATTCTGGTGCTGTTAGGTCGGCCCTGTCTCTGCGAATCGGGTGCAGGCGTAGAAGCGATGTCGCCGTCGCAGCGGCGCTCCAGGGCGCACAGCTCTCCGAGGATAGCATCCAGATCGACATCCTGAGAATCTGCGACAAACGAACAACGAATAAACTCGATTGATCGACTTAAAACCATATAGAACAAAGCAGCTGGCCAACGGATGCAAAAAAAAAAAAAAAAGAAGAGGATAAAGAAGAAAAAAGGATAGATGCAGATAAAGAGAGTAAAAGTGAATATCCCACGTTGGTACGCTAAAAGAGGGATCGTGTTCGACGATTACGATCGCAGGGAAACTGCTAATGGTCGGGACACGAATTATGAGCGATCCGACGATGAAACCAGTTCCGCGCTAATTACCCGCACGATTGTACGGTCATCTGGTAACCGCACGTTCGCTCGTGTTCCTCGAATGTGAAACGAGGCCTCGGACCCGCGAGACTCGTGTACCTGACCTCGTGCAACACAGAGGCGAAAGTCCTTGGCTGACGAAGAAACGAACGGTTTTAATTGCATCCGTAGATCGTTTGCCTGTAAACCGGTCGATGCCTGTTTTTGGAATTTCTTCAGGCCGTTCGTGCGCGTCAGTAAATGATTTCTTTTTTTTCCCTCTCTCTCTCTTTTTTTACCAATTTGCCGGCAATCGAGAAAAATAACGTTAAGGCGAGTGTTTTGGTATTTTATAGGCTGTAATTAGTGGTTTTGGGAAAGTTGTATTTTAACGATTCCCTCGCGTATACAAGTAGAAAATTGATTATTCTTTCAGATTAAATGTCACGATACCGAGATACGAACAAATTTAATCGTCGATTTTTCGCGTTAAATTTTCTCGCGCTATTTGCTAGAAATCTAATTATCTTTTCGCCTCATCTCAATCGGTTCGCTCGATTAATACGTTTGAATTCTCGTTACACTTAACAGTACCTCTGCTGAGAAACAGAGAACAGAATATCGAGTATCGTGTTCTTTACGTTTGTACGACACGACGCGACGCTCATAAGTTCGTTTCAGCTAGCGAACGTTTCCGTGTCGGCATTTGTATTTCCTTCGTCGTTTATTATTCAACGATCCTTGCTGTAACGATGCTGCAGCAAGTATCGCATACGAACTGTAGAAAACACAGTCCTCAAGACTCGAATATCCTCCTCCGTATGGCGCAATAATTATCGTGGATCGTTAGCCGCGCGTGATAATATCGAGTTCGTTAAGATAATTAACGAAATTAGTTCATAGTCGGTAAAGGCAAGAGTCGATTTCTTTAGCCGGTGGAAACTATTTAAACGGATTACGCAACCGACATTCGTAACTAGCCACGAAATCCTTATCGTCTACCATTTCTAAGGTGATTCTTTAAAACGTAACTTTCAATTTCTCGTTTCGTTTTCATTTGCCATTTGATATCCAGTCTTTTATCTACGTTCAATCCTATTTAACGTATAACAAAGCGTGTAATCGCGGTAGAAAACATTCAAAACAAACGATTTAAAAATTTGCCACAATGATTTCACCATGGGAAAAGGTTACATTCGTCGAGTGTTCTCCTTTCATAATACGACTCGCAATTAGCGAATAGCAGCTGAGAATGAAATTCTTGCGAATCGTCCGAACACCACGGACATTCCATCGCGAGCATCACGAGTGCGACTAAAACGGCACGTGTGCAGGCACTCAAAATACCAAGCCCTTTGCAGCGTTTTACCTGAAACGCGTACGCGATACGCGTTGTACCTTAAAACGAGCTGCGTATGTCGGTGTATAAGATCCGACGAACGCGGATTATCGAGGCGATCAGTTACTCGAGAATTAGTGTCAAGATCGCTTCTAATTCGGATCGTACGCGATGTCGAGCTAATGGAGCAGAAAAATAAATAAGCCAGGCAATAGGCATTGTTATTTGCTATTATTGCGAAATTGATTTTTTCCATTAATTTATGTGCCGATGCTATTGCGATAAACATTAGATAGTCCTTTAAACGAGTAAGAAGTTTTATACGAAGATATATATATATATATCTATAGATAGATAGATATATATATATATATATATATATATATATATTATATATAAATTAATATATATATATATATATATATATATATATATATATATATATTAATTTGCTTTTTAGACATTTTTAATACGTACGTACTTGATAATACTTGTACTTTATACACATGCAATCAAGTCATTAGCTACGATCTAAGGATATTATTTTCCAGACAGTATCTAGATCAGTCGGGTCGTTTGCTTTTTTTTCTTCGAACAAAAGGCAAACCCATTTGCTGAACACAGAGTATATATATATATATATCAGCAGCATTCAGAAACTCCATCAAAGGTTGACAGAACGAATGACAGAGTCGATATGGAATGTGGCGGTATCTTGTTCGGGATTGTCGAGCTACGCGAATGAACGCGAATCTTCGCGTCGGTTACCACGAATAGGAAACCCAAGAAACTCGGACTAACTTTATCAATCGGATTCTCATTCGTGGCTCGCATCGAATTTCTAACGTGCTGACGTTTAACTTCTTGGTAGTGAAGAGAACCCGATGTGCTTCTGTATCACGTAAACGTACAATGCATTTTATAAAGCAGCGTATTTTTTATTTTTCACCTTTTGTTGTCCCGTCGGAAGCGACTGCAATTGTAGAAAAATTGCGATTGTCTTAAATCGTTCGCAATTTCCCACTTACCCAAAGTAACTGTATCGTTTAATTATTAAAATATAATATTTATAAAATTAACTGTTATTGTTTAAATGTAATTTATATCCATATTATTTAACGAGAATGCATTAGAAAACGAGACACGAAAGCAGCGATTAAATACGACGAAACGAATGACGCGAGAACCTTCCCCCCCCCCCCCATTTCACAATGCACTCGATGGAACTCCTAATGATAGGGAAAACGACCTTGGGCGGTTAAATTTTTGACGCTGGCTATAGTTCAGGCTATGGTTCACTAATCACCGATTGTTAGCCGAAAACTAACCATTCACAGTTTCCGAATACTCATCTGCTTAACAATGAGGTCCAATCGTTGGCAGGCTTAACATCGTCGATCAGCCGAGAACCAACGCTTTCTGCACGGCAGAGCCGTTGACCAACGATAACAATGGGAACGGAAGTTCCGCGGAAGGTACTTTATACGAGCTGGGGAAACTCGGCGGAAAACGACGCGCAGAAAGCTTCTTACGTTATCTACGATAACGTTTCACTGCTAAACCTCCTCAAACTAGTTTAAACGAGCGTTGAAAGCGAGTAAAGCACAATTGTCCCTAAGATAGGAGTTTCAGCAGTGTTCTAGGGGGAAATGGGAGCTGTATGGAAGAAAATCGAGCCGAATACGATAGTCGTACGATACGTTTGGAAACTTCGACAATTATCGCGTTATTCTTTGCTTGTTAAGATATAATTCCCTTCGTTAATACTTGATTCTATTTTGTTTTACGACGTTACTTAAGAAAATATATAGGAACAGATATACGTATAGGAGAATACAACTTTCCTCGAAGAATACTCATTAATGTTTTCATAAATGAGCGTCGTTAAACTCTTCTTTATATCCATTTACACAAGGTAGCAATTACGTATAAATTAGCAATTTTACCCAACGCTTCATTACGTTTTTCATGGTCATCGAGGACGCGTGTATATTAAATATTAATGTAGTTTAAAATTATTAAGATAAGATATAATTGGGAAAAAAAAACGAAAAGAAACATTACAAATAAAGATGATAAGAGATTGGAGCGTTACGAAACTTTTACGAGGGAACCAATTGAATTCTTTTTGTTATACGATCGAGTATAATGATTTCCATACTTTTAAACGAATAAATAACCCGTATACGTGTGAAATAAGTCTGCTTCAATCTTCGATCAGAGAGTGTACGGTAGGAAAATATTAAATTGATAGAATTAAGCAAATATTTTTAGAAACGTTAGACCACATTGATCGTCAGGTTACTGGTAAGTTCAGACTCGTGAAGCTAAACATACGAAATTCTACTCGATGATATATCAAATTGCGTGCCTGGAAGCCATCAGCAAAACGGGGTGCATAATTTTCCTTTCGATGATTATTGATCTTTATGAATACTATGCGCAAAAAGAACAGGGGCGGTGTTTACTATTCATCATTACAATTTCACCTTGCAAACAACGAGTAAACGTTATTTAAAAACAACTAATAGACAAATTTCTTTCTTTTTTTTTCTTGTTACAGGATTGTATAGAATCATCGATCCATTCACGTTCGACGAAACGTTTAATCTAAAGTGTATAACAAAGAGGCTAACCTGTTCAAAGGCCGATGGTGACCGAAACACGACCAAACTCGATTCAACGGCGTGTTTCGAACGAAAAGGAAACCGTGACGGGCGTGCACGGTTCGCGATAGCACTTTCCACGTTTACAAACGATGAAATAACCCGGGAAAACGAGCGAGTCTCGTAACTCGCGAATATGCCATGGATTACCGTTAGTCACGCGTCTACCACCGTTTCATGGCGTCCGATGGAACACGAGAAACGTCCAATTTGTATTCCCAGAAGGATCCACGGTCGACACAGAGGTGATGCACGTGAGTCGGTGGAGTTTTCGAGTCGCGTTAATGCCCAACCACGTTCGCGCGCGATCCTCCTCCACGATACGACACGTATCACGTATCTCTCATAGCTTCTCCGCTCGTACAGGGACGAGGAAACTATAAAATTTTTAGGCAGTCCGGGGGCGAAACGCGTCATCCATTGAACGTGTGAACGCACCGAGCTGACTTTACAGTCTGTGCACACCTTCTGTGCGCCTGAATAACACACGAGACTCTTGCTGCTTTTCGTTTGCGGTAGACAACTGCGTTTACTTTCCTTTGCAAACGAAAAGATTTACTTACTTCGCTCGAGTTAAATAAGACGTTAAAGCGATTCGTAAAGCGATTGGATCGATACGCTTGAAATATAGATTAGAACGTATCGGAGAACGCGTCTTTTTGATTACGATTAGGATCTTTCGATCAACAGCTCGACCGAACGAAACGATCGTAAACACAATTGGCAGGCGTAAAAATTCTACGAAATATCGCGATACCTATCCCGCGGAAAGACCCAGCCACTAACGCCAGCCACGCGTGTTGAAAGCGATCGACAAAATGGCCTGAAACGAGCATCAAAAAGAGTATTCTTATCACAATGAAAGCAATCTGGAAATCCAGATAGAATTCGTCCCCGAAGCACCGGCGAGCCTACTTTCTATCTGCTTTCTCGCGGTAGCGTATTATCACGCGGACAAAGCCAAGTGTGCAATTTCAGCGTTCCTCCGCGTTCGATCATCTCTGATCCGAAGATCCTTGATTGGACGCAACGTGAGCCAACGTACCTTTGCTGGCCAGATAACCCAGTATACTCTCGTTGCTTCCGAAATTCGCCAGCATGTTTCGATCGACAAGGAACGAAATCCTCTTGTCAAAGTCGATCAGCGACTAAAATCCATGAAATCCATGCTACGAAACAAGCAACAAATTTCTCGTCGTACTACGCGTGTACAGGGTCGTAACGTTGTCAACACTCCAGGTAACCGCGATCGCTGTTTATAAACAGCCAGCAATCTTTAGAGTAAGTATCTCACGGTTCGCAAATCGATCGATTTATCAAGTACTCGATATAAACTCGCGAAAGAAAAATGTACAGTCTTGTCGAACGACAGAGAACAGGCTGCGATTCGATTAACTTGGCAAAAACGCGATTTATTATCGCGCGGAATTAAACGGAAGATTAGAAATCGACGAAGCCTCGTGCAAGTGTATCAACGATCGATACCGAGAGGATTACGCGAGATAATCGAGGTACGGAAGGGGCAACGGACCGCGAGGTTCGCGACACAAACGCATGATGTTTACGGCGCGTGCGACGGCGCTCGACTAAAGGCCTTAAGGTGAACACACTTGCCTCTTGCCTCGAGAGTTTTCCGCGCGGACGCGCTCCACGCTTGCGTGTAGGTGTAGCCCCGCAGCCCATACGTGCTATGTCTCCGCCGCGGTAAAGAGGGTTGGACGTGCACGGAGAATTACGCAAACGTCCATTAGGCTGCCTATTAGCGTTAAAAATTATTTCACGCGATCATTGGCTTGAACGAAAGCAGCAAGGAGGACAGAGAAAAGAGGGGAGCGTGGTATAAATTACGAATTGGTGAATTTTCAAACAGAGATTAAAAATTACAAATGATCGCACGCGCCGGTCGTTTAAAGTTCAATTTAATTTTGCCGTGACGAGTCCGATTCTTGGGATCGTTGCTCGAGCGACGTCGATCTTTCGTTTGGGGACTACAGTCTTTTCGTTGAATATTCTCTGCGTTTCATCGAGTCGCGATACGTACTGTGTTCGTCGATCAAACGTAACTAAGGATCACCGAACGTGAAAGTGTTAATACGTTTTATAGCACGGCATAAAATGTAACAGCCCGTGAAAGCTGTTGTACGATAACCACTTTATTAAGCGGATCAATTTATAGTTGCAATCTCAGCTACGATCTGATCGAATAAAACCGATATCTCCACTGTATTTACGTTTAAGGAGGAAGCGAACATACTCGTATATTTCCTTCGAAAATTACAAGCGAACGTCCTGGCGTTTCTAAATTCTCAACTTCCATCTCCGATGGAAAGCGTTTTTCAAGTCGAACCCGCTTCGAATCAAACACCCTTTGCTGCCATAGCCGCAACGTCTGCTTCTGCTTTCCTAATTAACAAAAACTTTCTGCATTAAGTACTTCTGTTCCCTTAGTATTCGCACCCATACTCTATAAGCACTCGGAAACTCAATTTCCTAATTACTTTAAACACCACCCACGCCTGCCGCTTCTCCAGCAACCGACAAATTCCCTCGAACGCGGCAATACGCGGCGACACAGGCTTCAATACCAAACGACAGCTTCGCTGACAGTGCTATCAGGTTGTATAATAAGTTCATTCACCTTCCGATATTATTTTAATACCACACAGCCGATATTATCGATAATCGACGTCCGTCGATCTTTTAGAATCGTCAGATCTAATCGTTCCAGTTTTCTCAACGCAACGATCGGACGATTCTAGCACGAGCATTACTCGGAAACAGGGAAACGTCGTTCAAGCCGATTAAATTGCACTCTTCAGGCGGTGTGCATGGATGAGTTTCGTTCGTTGCCTCGTACGTACATGCAGACACGGCCGACACGGAGAACGAGAGAGTTCACGGACCGGGCAGAAGATTCGTATTGATTGAAGTGTGGGCGCCAACAGGCGATTTGATAAATTACAATCGACGCCATCCAACGCAACGCTCGTGTGGATCGTTTCTCCGTTGGGTTTACAACTAATTCGCGTTGTAATTCGTGTCGCCAGGACCGAGTTCGAGCGTGTCAAACGCGTCGGGAACAACGAAGGAAACAAAGGGTGGACGGTGATTAATGCGGTTCGATACGGTTATCGGCGTCTTGCGACCGTGTCAGAGCTTCTTCTTCCCTTTCTCGTTCGAACGGGCCTCGAACAGCGGTATCGACATTTTCTATACGCTTTACGTAACATTCGTCTGTTCCGCGTGGTTTTCTTCGACGAAATTGCGTAGCTACCATGCGAGACGTTTCGTATAGACGTATATACTCTCAGTTAACTGCCTATAGTTAACTATTATTCTCAGTTTTATATACTTCAAACGAGTTACGAATTTAACGATTTAAATGTTTAGAGAATACAGGTGATTCAAGATTCTGCAAATATATTCAATCGCTATAGAATTATGAAACAATGCCACGACTTTCTCGTGCCAGTAATAAAACCACGATCATCGTTGATTCTGGTATCTTCCTGTTATTTGCTCAAATACTTACTACTCCATAGAGCTGCTGGCGAACCGACATCGAACAATTAAATTCTCCTGGATCGGAAATTCTTCGAATAATTCTGGTTGGACCGTGGAGGTACCACGGATTTTTCGAAAATCCAAGAGTCGAGAAAATCTACGGAAAGCGCATAATACGCGTAAAGATGGAAAATATTCAAAGTAGAATATTTATTGGAATATTTAGTGGCTACTTGGGCTGCGTTTCTTTGGTCGAGCTCGTAAAAATATAAAATTGCATAAATACCGGCAGTCCACTTATCACGGTAAATTCATCGATACTCTTATCATACTTTGACCAACCTAGTTCTTTCAGCGCTTTTCGTTCTTTCCTCGACAACGTACGGACGAGCAATACGATTGCGATCGAGCCTGAGGTTCGTTCACCCCTGTCGATTATGCGAATACGCAAAGCGAACGATAAACGCGTAACCCAGATTAATCGAACCGCATAAATCATTCGACTTGCACGTCTCCTCTGACGACTAATATTTCCTCGCAACTTTCTTTCTGACTATCTTTCATCGACGAAAATCGCGTTTTCCGTAGCGGCGTCGGCTAACAATCGGCGTCTGACCCCTTGATCCACCCGCCAGAGACTCGTTAATTTTATCGAACGATAGCGCAATACTTTCTATAAATCTGTTACGCTTATCTGTATGCGCCGTTCAGTTTTGCGCTCGCATCTAAGTAGTTCAAGCTGGCGCGATTCATCCGTTTGAACTTCGTTTCGTTAATAGCTTCGATTTCAAGAAAATCAAGTGAATCAGTGTTCCGTCAATGGAAAGCAATACAAATCGTGTGAATTGCAATTTTCACATACAGCACATCGTTGATTAGGAATTATATCGAACGAAGTGACATCGACGAGGTTTGTAGAAACGATGCAAACGAACAAAAAGTTTTCCTACCTAAAAAATAATATTTCTCTTTTTATTTTCTATTACGTCTAAGCAATATCTTTTCTAAAGAATTAGAGAGAGAGAGAGAGAGAGAGAGAGAGAGAGAGAGGGAGAGGGAGAGCATCAACGATTAGACGTTGATAATTGGTAAATTAATTAGCTAAGACGACAAATGTAACAGGTCGTTTGGACCGCTTTGGGGCTCCAACTGACCTCCCGAGGGAGGCGAAAGAAATGGATGGAAGAAAATGAAACTGCGACTCCTAAGCGTGTTAATGAGAACGTGGATAACCTTTGCCGTACCTTTTTATTGGCGCTGAATCTGACGCCGCAGCTGCGTCATATTTAACCAATTGCGCGGAGAAAACCGGTATTGCCGTGTTATCTCATCATGGTTCGGAAACGATTAATTCGCTTGCAACTGGCAGATCGAGCGAAGAAATTCGATATGTGACGAATTGCGATGAAATTACCAAGCTTTTTGCCACTCCGTCTGTGTTGCGTATTTTCCTGACAAGGTGTACAATTTTTTATCAATTTCAGAGTTTCACGTGCATGTTATGTACGTGTGTATTAATTTCACCAATATGATCATGACAGTCGTGTCTCATTGCAGTTGCTAATGAAATTTCAGAATGTTTTACGTAACAGATACAGCGTGTACGCAAAAGCATTGCGATCGTTCCGCGATCGACTATAACTCGAGCTTCGCAACAATCGTCGATTCTCGTGCGTTTCGATAATTCGCGATATTTATAAGCGCAAACCGCCGGAAAAGAGGCGGCGAGTGCGTTTAACGCTCGAAATGCGTTAAAGCGTATTTTCATCGAGATTCGAGCGGCGAAAATCGAACAATACCGGCCGAATAATCGAGCGCCCGAGTCGAGCGTGCTCCAGGCGACGAGTTCTACGTTGAAAATCGAACAAAGGCACGCTTTTTCTCTCTTCTTCTCTTTTTTTCTTCTTTCTCGCTGGTTAATTATTTCACATCGTCACGCCTCAACATTCGTCCAGCTTTCTATCGAGGGAAATTTCCACCGGTCATTTATTTCGCATCTATTTCATCGCTTTCCTATAGCACGGCGTTCGCTCTTCGAACGTCGAGCTTATTACCATTGAAACCGCGCACGGAACGCAGACGAACCGCGCGATAATTCGGACAGGTCGATCGTTCTGCATAGATAACAGCAGCAACGAGCCACGGCTCGCAAGTAATTAACGTTTTGATAATGCTATCGGGTGATTTCGTCGCGCTGTTAGCCAAGTTCGCTTGAAACGAACCGACGTGGTTTTTCTTTTACAATTTCCCTAGGAGCTGGGAAAGTTGCGGATATTTCTTACCGTCGGATCTCTGCGGAGTACTTGAATGGAACGTACGAAAGTGCAGGTTATCGTGGACTACTGAAAAACTCTATATTTATATAAAAAAAACTGCAATTAACCGGATAAAAATTGGAAATCTCGACAGAAAGCTGCATCAAACTCTAGCTACTTTAACCAATCGTTTTCCTAGCGTAACGAATGCTTCCATTCGCTTTCAATTTTATCTCTTCGCTACGTTTGATGAGAAATGACAGAGAAATGACAAAGGAAAACGAAGCCGTCGGAATTATCGTCGCGAACACGCGTGTAAACGAATAGAAGCGCTTCGTATGGCGGTCACACGTGACAAAGTACATGCTGACACGGCGATATTTTTTGCAAAACACCAACAACAATTTCCTATCGAGCTTAATTGGCAGCCGATACGTCGCACGAGGCGAACGACCGTCGCGATGAAAGCGAAGCCGCTCGCGTATACGCCTCGTGTTGCAATTATCGCGACAATTCGCAGCCTCTGTTAGCCTACAGATTGATTCGTGGTGTCATCGACGATGATTGCTCCGTCACCGCGAAAACCGACAATGCGATGCGCCAGGAGAAGAATAATAATTGCTTTTCTAGAGACCAACAGGCTTTTTCCAAGAACGAATCGTACGACTCGAACGTCAATTTCCCTTTATCGTTGTAAAATTTAAATTTAACGCCATACTATGAGGAAGCGAATATTCCAATTGACTCTTGTGTTCTGTGCAAAGTTTTCTAACTTCCGATAGTGAAAGTGGTAAATCTCTCTCTAGAAAATAACAGAAATTTTACCAGCGACTTGTGCTCCAAGAATCCGTCTTTCGCAAAGAATCTCTCGAACTATTTTTTAAAATATCATTAGAATACCATCAAAATGTCCTTACACCATGTACGAATACTAAATATCTTCATCGTGCAGATCAATCACGTTGCCACGATTCTTCATTTACATATTATATATATATTTTATTTTATTTTATTTTATTTTATTTTATTTATATTATATTTATACGTCATATTTTATATACTATATTTTTCGTTCTTAACCGTCTGGGAATAGTTCTTCGCGCGAATTGTCATCGAAAGAGGAAGCATCGTGGAAATTTCGCGGAAAACGCTTACGCGTACGTTTGCGCGAGAAATCATTGCCAAAAACGAACCGCGTGTAAGCGTGGAAAGGAGCGAAAGCGGCAAATTAACAAAAGGGGCCTGTAACCTTCGATCGTCTGCACGTGACCCACGCGTTTGTTTAATTAACTAATGAGCCCCGCCCTGTGTCACGAACGGCACCACGTTTTGTTAAGTCCGGCGTGTGCACTGTACACACAAGTGCAATCTTCGGTGTTGCGTGTGCACGCACGGAAGAGCGTGCACGAACGACGCTCGAAGACGTCAGGAAACTTGACTTGACGATCGTGAAGCTAACCGTGACTTCTAGCGAGGATAAATAAATTGAGGCTGCGTGTCTGCTATGCTATGTAACTCGAGGAATCGTTCAAAAGTTTCTTTGCAATTTTAAAGAGACCTTAAACTACCGGTGTTAACAGTAAATGGGATTTTTAAACGTTAACGTTTCTTTATTTCTTTTTTCGCAACAACTAAAAACATGTAGGTAAATACTTAACGTTGACTTTAATCGAAATCAAAATATGATGACGGATATACGTTTTATTTGTCGTCGTATATCATATTTGTTTGAATTATGACTGGACTCTAAATACGCGAATTTATATTACAATGGAAAAATCGCCAGGGGAGAATGATCTATAATTTCACACTAGAAGAGCTATGAGCGTGGACACGAAGTATGGGACGACGAGTCGTCTAACGGGAAACGATGAATTTTTTCGTGCAATTAAACAGATCGTCGCGCTAGCACGAGGATCCTACCTCCCGAGGAAAGTATGTAATTAGGTTAAACGCGACAGTGTAAGAACCTTAAGGCTGTGTCGTGCGATAAAACAGCTGCGGTGGCTCGAGCGCACGAGCACTCGTTAATCAGGCTGCAGCATTGCCGTGAAATATAATGACAGTCACTTTAGGTCTGTCGTAAGAAGGCAGGCTGGACTAATCTGCAGTAATAATTTTTCTCTCTGGCGAGTTTCTCTCGCTCGTTTGGGCGGCATGTAATTTTTTCCAGCGACGATGCCGTACGAACGTTATCTTCCTGGCGATCGAGTAACCCTCGGATCACGAGGACGCGCGTCACGATTAATGCATCGCCATCACCGTGATATTTAGCGTAATTACTTTGGTAAATAGATTTTAATAACGCTAGAAAATAGCGACGTATAATTATATTCTTCTTTCTTTCTTTCTTTCTTTTTTTTTTCTTTTTTGGAAATTCCGCACAGTCTTCTAATAACACGTAACACACATTATTTCTCTGAACTTGGTTTCTTTACGTCGAAGCACTGTTTTAATACGCGCAGAGACATTCGTCGACGTTTCTCTTTCATTTCTCAATTTCACGCACACGACGTTCATCGCGTGCCACGGCCCCACCCCTCTTTCTGGGGTTCAGAGAATAAATTCACCCTCGCGGAGGTAAGAAAACCGTGTCTCAGAATCGTAATAAAATCCGCGGGGTGAATTATGTCGCGGCACGGGGGGTGACAGTGAAATAAACTCGCGACATTATTCGTCAGAAGAGGCTGGAACCTAATACGACCGGTTCAGCCTCGTGGCCTCTGGCAATTTCTGCCGCAACCTTTCCCACAGGATGCCCGTTCTCCACTAAGAAGAAACAATTTGTCAAAGAGAATAAATTAACGAGCTAGGAGAGCAGGGATTTCCTTTAGAACGCGCAATGGAGATATTTTGAATGGCGTAAAAATGCGTATTCTCGAGTCTTCCCCTGCGGTCCTAACATTTCATTCATTTCTGCAGCTTCAAACGGATAAACGTCGACTAATCGATTCGATCTTTTTATACATATTGTTTGCAATCGGATGAAAATTATTTTACGAAGCACACGAGGCGCTACGTTCCATTTACTTCGAAGAATAACAAAGAAATACCAATAAGAATAAAATGATTTAAAAACAAACTTTTGTAAATTATATTATCCATTAACATCGCGTTAAGGTAAAAAAATTTTGCAGGCACCATATTTACACCTGTTGTTCCACAATGCCGTAAAATATACTTTACCATCGTGAAATTTTACCAAAATGCTTTAAAACTCGATTAACGATTTAATTTTTAATATAGAATTTCAATCGTAAAAGAGAGACGAGAACTTTACTGAAAATGCATTTCGCTTCAAAATTCTGTATAAATTTTATCCACCTAAAGCCTGCGAAAGCCTGAAATATTACCAAATGTGTTCAACCAACGCTTTTACCACATCGTTCGAACGTACATTCGATTTTTCAGCATCGATCGGTCGTTTTTATCCCGCGCAACGTAGAGAAGTCATTAAAAACTCTTCATTGCTTCCGGTATTAGTTATACTTGTTCTGGGCTACGTGCGATAAGAAGAAACGCGTAAACATATCGTAAGGCGGACGATAAAATCATTTAGGCAGATCGACACAAAGGACGATACCCGCCGAGTGGTTGCGTTAAACTTTTTCGCTTGGTTTCGCGTGCTTTGTAGGAAATGAATTTTACCTGTTTTATTATCGCTCGTTGCTGTTCGGCGAATGCGGCCGACTAGACTACTTAAAATTTGCATCAATATTAGCTCGTACGCGTTCGTTCTCTTCTGTTCTTCAAAGAAAACTCGCCGGGGAAAAATACAAAGCGCAGAAATGAATTTCACTGTGATATTTTTGCCATATTTGCACATTGCCGAGAAGCTTAGTGTCAATATTTTGGCAATTCTATTTTTGTACAGTTTTCGCGGAAGTTTTTAAATTTCGATAAAGAAAAACGAAATTTTATTACACACTTGGAAGCCTTTAAAAATTTAAACACGTCTTCTTCGTGTTAATCACTATCAAATTTAGGAGATCCTACGATACATTTATACTTTTCGGACGGTTAAATTCTGCAAAAGTCTTTTCATCTTCGAAACATAACGTTCGCGGTATATCAGACTGTTGTATTTATCGCACTCACGAAATCTCGCACGAGGATCACATTTCCCTCGTTCGCGCTATAGATAAAATACTCGATGACGCAAAGGAAGAAGAAATTCGCTGGAAGGTTTTATTTTCTATTCGATGAGAATGCTTTTACGAGATGATAAGCGAGCAGAGATCGCGACGATCGAAAGTGCGATGGTCGTTCCGTGAGAGCTCCGTAAAAGCGCGTTGATAAAGAGCACGCGGTTTTATGATCGCCGCGATATCGTAAAACCATCCGTTGAAGTATATCGGGCAATACAGAGATAAGAAACGCGTGCATAAGTGCGAAACGCGATCACGTGACGAGCACGATTGTGTTCAATTTAAATTACGACGTTCGTCTTCTTCAAATTAATCAACTCGCTTCGCAAATGTTTCGCGCTAATTCTCCGACTATTTAAGTATCTCACAACGTATGAAACATTATACAACATTTTAAATTATTAACTCGATGCACTTGGTCGATCATAACGTGAAATATTGCGTGTGACTTTTATTAAATTTGCAAAATTTAGATTACTCTAAAAGCTTCCGATTTCTTTGCCATCGAAACGTCTATCTCTCAACTGAAAGCTCTTTAGCGTCCATCAACGAGATTAAATTCGCTGCCACAACATTCACCGGGTCTTCGAAGCGATAGGGCTACGACGAATATCCCGAAACGATGCAAATTGCGCGGGTTTCGTCGTCGCAGTAAACTTTGCAAGCTTAACATCGTTAACTTAGAATCTCGTTATAGACGCATGCAGAATGTTCGCGAGAGGAAAACGGCCGGAAGATATGAAACGACGCCACCGCGGCATGCACTTGGGCTATTTTAATGCGTCGCGAGATGATTGATTAAATTTCTGCGAGGCTACGTCGCTGTAATTGAATGCAAGTCCCGAGCTGCTAGCGATTTTTACAACTCGATCGTAGCCTGCCCCGCTAGAGATGCCACGGCAATCCTTCGCGAAGATACCGGATCGCAACGAACAACTGAGCGTGCAATTTCCCTGCTACACGTTTGCGTTTCATAGCTTTCTTCGATCGTGATTAAACGACGTTTATGCAAATTTACGTGTTTACGAACGAGCGACTAAAGAAACAGGACCGAGGTACAAAATTTGGCTCTAGAAATGAGAATAAGACCTTATGAGATCTTATAAAATTACTTTCTACGCGAACCAACAAAATTAAAGTTTAAAAAATCGATTTACTTTACTCATAAATATAAATAGAACAGCGGTAAACGATAAAATACAAGCCATAACGCTGTGTGCCTGCTGCGAAGTACAAGGAAGTTTGAATGAATAAAAAATAGGGATTAATTTTTCATGACTTGCCTTCCATGAGTTTCGTCAAGTTACCAATTTTACCCCCTACTGTTCTGTCTCCAGCCGAACGCAACAGTCATTAGTCCTTTGAGCACACGTTTCGCTTCTTTCGAGCCTCTTTTGTGTCGGTTCTTTTCACTGCGCGTTTACTTTGCGAGGGAAGAAGCAAGGATCCTTAATAAAGAGGATAGCTGCAGGTAAGCAAAGTTCCAGCACGAATAAAGCGTGTTTTGAAATTACGCGTGTAAGATACAGCGAGGCAGCTTAAGATTAGATCGAACAAATTTGCACAGAAATTAATTCGAACGCAATCCGATGAAACGTCGAGTAATTTACATCTCGAATAAAATTTGGTCGCAAGTAATTATACGCTTCGATGGTGTTAATTAGTAATTAAAATTTACGGTACACAGTTTCAGACGCGATAACGATGTTTTGATCGAAGGTACGATGTTTTACATTAACGAGAGAAATTAACGAAATGGCAATGATTTTATTAATTTAAGCGCGATTTTAAACGACGTTTTTCAAATCGGTTCGAGAGCGTTTCGCGATCGCCATAGAACCGTGTTCTGCCCTTTGACTGAAGCGCGAATGAAAGTTGAAGGAATAATTAAAGAGCGAAGAGGAAAAGAGCGAAGAAAAGCGAAAGCGAAAGCTTGGAAAACGGGAAAGGTAGAAAGAACGGATTAAAAGTGGAGATTATTGCATCGCGGTAATGAAACTGCCGTGGTAATTCCGATTTCAATCCGAGCGTACATTAATTAAAGCACACACGCTCGTATCAATTCCCAGGAGCAGATTCCACTGTCACTTTATAAATTACTTCGTCTTTCAACGCGTACATTTTTCGCGTATTTAAACTTTCGCGCTACTCGTCGTCTCCGTGTCGTGTTCACCGCTTTTCTATAATTAGAGGTTTTAACGTGAATCATCGTGCTTCCGAGAAGTGCTATCGTTATTACGCTTTTCAAACAAATATTAGGTACTGTAAAACGATTTTTAAACAGGTATTATAATAAATTTTCAACGAAAGTGTATAAAAATTGTAATTAAAGAACGTTCAAGATAGAAAAACGCGCTAGAACCCTGAATAATACTGCTCTTTGAAATCAATCACGTGCCTCGAGTTTAAATATGAAGTAATTCGTATTTATCCCGAACGGTCTTCTCTTCAGAAAAACGAAAAATCGGAAATACGCGTAACAAAAGGGAACCACCAAGCAACAAAGATAAATTTAACAGCCAAAAGAAGCAAATTAATCGAACGACCAAAAAGAGGGCAGTTTTTCAAAGCCAGAGGCGAGGAAGAGGGTGCGAGGCTGAGATACAAGCATGGTACAGGATTTTTCAGACTATCGAGCGCGCACAGCGTGCGGTTAGAGCCTGCGATACGGCACTATCGAGCATAAATTCGCTGATACGACGAGGCAGAGATTTTTCTCGTGGCACGACGGAGAGGTTGGAGCTAGTTCAAAAGATTCGAGATAAAGCGCGTGGTGTAGGTGCGAGGCTCGATGGCGTTGCAGTTACAGCTGCCGTTGCCGCAGAATCGCCGCAGGAGACGACGAGACTGGACGTGACCGGCGATTCGAGCCACAACCGAACCAGGCATCACGTTCGACCAGCGTCGAATTTTCTACACGCTTCAGCCTGCTTACTAGACGTTTGTGGCACTCGAAGAAACACACCGGGGAAATACGGATATTTCTTCGCTTTTCAATTCCTCCTACGTTTTTACGACTCTGTCGAGAGGAATAGTAAAAAGAGTCGAGTGAAAGGAACTAGTAATCAATGGACTGCGCATTTTTGTGCACTTATGGGAAATGTAAGGACGTAAAAATGCACAGAAGGCTCGTAATGTGCAAAAAAATAAATATATATATACAGGGTGGTTGGTAACCGGTGGTACAAGCGGAAAGGCGGTGATTCTACGCGAAAAAAGAAGTCGAAAATATAGAATAAAAAAAAATATACAATAAAAAAGATAGTAAGTTAATAGGTAGGAAAACACTTTGGTCACATTGCAAGTGTTTATCAACATAACGTCGATCGAGACAACGATCTACAGTGAGATCCGTTATAACGAGACGCGATAAAGTGCACGCGTACCGAGCGAAAATTCAAAGTCGATTTTCTCGAAAACAAAGCCTCGAACGACAAATTTTTATTCTATATTTTCGTCTTCTTTTTTCGCGTAGAATCACCCCCTTTCCGCTTGTACCACCGGTTACCAACCACACCCTGTATATATAAGGTTCAAAATATAGTACTCTACAATTTTACGATACAATGACGTTTAATATTAAACAACTACGTGTAACTTCGATACGATTTCTTCGGTAAAAGCTTCGTACCCACGACTGAAACTAATTTCACCACTTTTCCCTTCAAAGTAACCAACAGTGAAAAACTTTCGATAACATTAAACGACGTCTTGCTCGTCGTCCGTAGCAAATTATTAAATCCTCCAACCTGAACGATTATTTAACGTTCAAGTTTTCCAATAAGCGTGTAATTTACGATCTCGAAACGCTTTTATCGACGATAAGATCATCGTGTCCGATCAGATTCTTCGTCGCATCGCCGCACCGCCGCCAAATCGCAGGCACAAGGTGCAATAAAACAGCGGAAATTGCTCTTTACCGATGCGTCCCCTCTTTGTCCACAGAAAAACTCATTTGCCGTCGACTCGGTTTCACGAACATTGGTGGAGGGAGACATTTGCACGCCACCGACAGTCGATTTAATCAGAGAGTAAGATCAACGAAAACATCGTCGTTTTCTTTCGGTTGCGCGAACGTGTTTCCGTGGGGAAAAAAACTATGCCACAATCTCGCGGGATGAAACGTCTCTTTTGTGCGCCATGTCCCGTCCGTTTATTCACGAAGCACGAAATGGAGGAGGGTGGCACGTTAGAAAAACTGTCCTAGATACGGAACACAGGTCGTGTATGGACATGGACGGACGTTCACGATGTTGGACAAAGGAGGAAGTCCGATTTTTTGTCCCGGAGAAAACGTTTCTTAGAACGACGCAATGTCACAGCGGCGGAAATTA
This sequence comes from Bombus confusus, assembly GCA_014737475.1. Taxonomy (NCBI): domain Eukaryota; kingdom Metazoa; phylum Arthropoda; class Insecta; order Hymenoptera; family Apidae; genus Bombus; species Bombus confusus. The sequence continues at coordinate 2,892,299 of JACXIV010000014.1, forward strand.
CACGGGGACGGAACGATCCATCTGTATTGAGAATTTTGGATAGAAAAAAGATAGCTCACCTTCCAGATTTGCCATAGAGAACCTATAGCTATCGATTCTCGGCGTGTTGATGTCCGAGTTGAAAGGCCTGAGGGTCGCTGAGCTCACATTGTCCAGACCCTGCAACAGCAATTTATTCGAACGTTATTTATTTGTTTATTTATTTCAGCGTTGATATTCATATAAGTTTTAAAGATTTCCTGGTCTGAGAAAAAATACTTTGTATTCGACATTTCGCGATATATGTAATGTACGAGATATTCAGATTATACAACGGTATACAGGTCGTACGATCGATCGATCAAACGACACGATATCGTTACAAGTATAGGTATCGCCGAAACAGTAAAACTACCGCCAACGCCACCAATTCTAATCAAAAAGATATCATCCAAGAATTGCCTACCAAACTTTGCCGAGCGTAATTCATTTCAGAAAAAGAGCGTGGAAAGTTGTTGTCCAGCTACGCCCAACTCACAGCCGTTGGCTCGACATACAGAAATAAATCATTTACCACCCTAGAAACGGTGTCGATAACGCAAGCACGTCCGACAAAGGAAACAGCACGATGAGTCCTCCGTAACAGAAATAGAGGCGCAAACACGAGCTGAATCCGTAGTTGCTCGCGGTCTACCGACACTTCTTGCTGCAACACGATCGATCGATAATCCGCTCGAGATCCTTTTACGTTCCTAGCTCGGCTGGAAATGCGATTTACGCGAAACCGCCGAGTCGCTCACCCAATTTCCTACGGATGATCTCACATTGTTGGCCGATGAATTTCGCGAGATCGGTGAACGCGGCGAAATCCCGACGCGCGTTCCAAAGACGTTTCCGTAGGACTGATTCGACGCTTTCGGGCGAAATAGCAATTGTTAGCAGTAAAGTACCGTCGAAGTTGGCGAGAAGGGTGGAAAAGGGAGAACTGGAAGGCTTCCAGATATTCGATTGTTTTGCGGACGCGTGCATGCAATGATAACGACGAGACGCTGCTGTCTCTGTGTATCGTAGCCCGAAGGTGGCGAAACTTGCCTCTTAAAAGGGATGTTTGCGCTGGGAAAGTTTGTGCTTCCGTTTGCAGCGGTCGTCGTCCAGCAACCAGAAATTTACTTTGCAGCGCGATTTTATTTGAAAAGTGTACGGTGGGCTGCGGTTTCTATAATGGACATAACAATTCGATTGCGAATAATTGATATTCCGCCACTTAGAGCGCTGTTCGGTAACAGCGAATATCTCGGCAATTGTGGACGAGGTGCACGCGATCTACATGGCGACAGGCAGAAGATTTTGAAAAAGTGGCGTTCTCTGAGAAAGAGGTCCGGCGAGCGCTTCTCTCGCGGTGGCGCACAGCCAGCGGACTTCCGCGTTTTGAACCATTAACCGTAAATAATGCGAGAACCGAGTTGCCCGCTCGGCCGTGTATGTACATGCGGCGTTCTACGGCGGTTAATCAAGCAACAGCTCCACACGGTGAACACACAATGCCTTCGGCTTCGCCACGTACACGTACACAACGCCGATACATAGACACAAACACAGGAACGTAAAACGTTCCAGCGGATAGGAGAAAACTGGGCTCGCCGTGTGTACCCCGTGTACACGTTTCGCTACGCCTGATAGATCGCCTCTCTCCATCCCTCTCCTCTTTGCGCGACCTGGCTCTCTCTAGCTGTATGACCGGAGGGCACACAGGATCTCATGGGACGCTGTATCGGCGATTCTTCGATGGCTGAATAGCTGAAGCGACTGGAAACACGGGGTGACTTGTAAACGACAGGGTGAAACCGGCGTGGCATTGCTTAGAATGCTCGATGACACTTTATCGAGCGATCGTGATTGGCGAAAGAGATCTCTCAAATCTGCTTGCGAATCAAATTAGACCTTTCGTCGTACGTGTTATTGGCGAATTACGAGTTTCTTGTCTCTCCAGTCTCGTACGCTTTTATATCGTTCTCTGCTTGAAAGCGAGGGAATTATTTGCAGCGGCGATCGATCGAGGAATCTACACCGAACACCAAAGAATGTTTACCACGGAGAAAAGACGAGACACGCGAACTAACCGTTGAAAGAGAGAACTGTTCGTTTTCGAGTTCAGCGAGGTGCATCAAACCCAATAAATCGCTAGAGCTTACGTTCTCGAGAATATAGAGGGACGCGTGTTACAGCGATGGCTTCTCCCGTCGAGCTGGTAAACGCAATGTGGGTGTAAATGTGGTGAACGACCCGGTAACCACCATTCGGCCGTCAGGCACAACAATTAGATTCGACCGGATAAGTCGACTCTTCCTGTAACGCGAAACTCGTGGACGATTACGTTGGTCGTATCTCGCGCGGAGCATTGTCACGGATATTTAGCCGTGTTATTGACGTTCACGGGGTCAGATACCACGCTGCGATAGCGGACAACGAATTTCTCCGAGGATTCCTACGTCGATTCCCTCGCTGAGAAGTTAATCGATCCGCGAGCGATGAGGCGAGCGCGCGTGGGAGTGAAACAACGGGAGAGCAAGGAAATCGCTCGATTGGCATCTTATCCGCCGGTTAACGTCCTCGAAACAGTCAAGGAATCAAGTTTCCGAACGATTCCAACCAGAGCGATACCGTGTGTTTCAAAGGATAACGTTCACGGTGATACGTGTTCGTCCAATGTATGCCGGTTTTGAAGTATCGTGTTCCTTTCTGGGTTATCGATTTATTTGTAGACGAGATGGCTTAGTATCTTGTTTCGACAGAAACGAAACAACGCGTAGAACGCTTAACGGGTTAAGGAACATCGGCGATCCGTTTCAATGCCTTTTTTTTTTCTTTTTTTTTTCTGGTAAAAAAAATGTCGAGCACCTCGATCAACGTTGAACAAATCTATCTTTCGTAGTTGCGAACAATGAAAGTATCTCTAGCAGAGACGAACAGGTTTACGAGGCGAGAGCCTATAAACGACAAGCGGAAGACGCCGGAAGCGGTCTCCAGAGGCCACGAAAAATCCCCTCGAGACGTTCTCCACCGATGATGAAATAATTTGTACGCGGCACGGGGTGCGCGCGACCTTACATTTTTCATGGCCACGGGGTCTCTTCCGGGCGATGGAACGCGAGGAGAAAAGAGCAGAAAGCTCGCACTCGGCCGAGTGTCGGTTTACCCGCGCAAAGTGCGAGTTTACTCTCGACTCGAGTCGACTACGCTTTCTTGGCCTTTTACAACACTACCCTCTCGAGGACTCGTGCTTTTTCCCGACGAAAAAGCCAAAGGAGAGAAAGGCCGCTTGCCGCCAATTTATTCTCGCTGAGAAGCTTTCTTCGCCCGAGCTTTATCGCTCGGCGATAAAAACTCAACAGCCGAGGATCGAACTTTCCTCGATTCCACCGACCAACGATATCACGCGGGTTGTTTCTCTCGGCTCGAACGAGAAACTTTTCACGTTGAAACGTTCCCTCAAAGAAACAGCTGTAACATCGTGCAAACAACGCGGGCAAACGACTGGAAAGAACGGTTGGAAAAGTTTCGAGCGCACGATGATTGTTCGCGCAAGTTGCTTCGGATCGTGCAGTTTCCTTTCTTTTTTTATTTCCCTGTGATTGCTGTTTCAAGCTTGGCGGTCGATCTATCATTTTTCTCGTCGCAAGCAAACGTTTTTGCTTTCAATTAGCGCGATCAGTGATCGCGAATATTTGTCAACTCACGAGAAATTTTTACGTTCGAAGGTGCGAGACGGAAGGACAATCTACGCCCTAATACCTTTCACCGCAAGCGAAAAAAAAAAATTTTTAACGAAAAATAAAGATACCACTCTCTCAGTAGCCTTTAATTGCCATCTACCTCGGCGAGCGTTTACGCAAAGGCGAATGTCCATAGCCATTCGATTCGCTGTCATGATTAATCGAAATGGACGCAGTCAATGGAAGCTATCGCGGATATTGCAGATACCGCATTCATCACGCACCGTACGATATTTCGGCGCATCGACTGTCAAGCTTAAGTAAGAAACACGTTGCAGCAGGACAGCCATAAAATTGTCAGGAAATAAGCCTGTCACCCGACAGTGCGAGAGCGAAACAACCCTCGGAGAAACGCAGGTGCCGTCTGTGTGCGCCTGACGTGCCGACTAATACATTAAATACCTTCAACCACCCTCGTTGATGCTTAATATCGGAGAAGAAATGGAGTATCTACCCTTTGGAAGAATCTTTTATCCTTACTTTGGCCGACAGCTTAAGGAAGCTCGTAGGAGGTCGCAATAGTATCGGCAAGATCGAAGGATTGTAAATTATCGCATTCGGCCGACTTAAGGTCGGATTAAGGGGTTGAAGCAAGGAGATATAAGAGTCACGTTACGGAGAAAGTCTGACGAACGACGTTAGAATTCGTTGCCATTACCAAGGGGAAAAAATACCATGAGTGTATTTAATCCTCTTCTTGGCTCAGCACACGCAGACACCGGCTTGCGCGAGAAAACTATGTGATTTGTCCCCGTCCGGAAGAATCCCCGAAGAAACCTCTCCTTTTTTTGGCTGTGTGTGTTGGGACAGCGTCCCGTGCCAATACGACGTTTCCCGACATTCCCTCGAACGCCGAAATTTACCGCAACGATATAAAAGTCGTTGTATCCAATTTCGTAGCGTTATTCCCGTTTAGGATATTTATGAGAATATCGAGGTATTGCTGGCGTTTGAGAGGGGCAATGACACGAAAATCTGACGATAAAACGTTCGAATCGATCTAACGAAGCTCTAACGAAGCTCTAACGATTTGCAAATTGTCGTGTACGATCTTGTTCGTGCTCTCTATTAGCGATATAATTTGACACGAGCAAACCGTAGAGGTTTGATTTCTGTACCAATAAACCGAATGTTTCAACGCGACTCTAAGTTATATATTTCGTATCCTTGATACAGTGGCTGGGAATTAAGCACTTTTAACACGAAATCCAACGAGAGAATTAATCGATCCATCGGATACAAAGTTGCGCGTTTTACGAGCAGGAATCCGAGTCTTCCGTCGGTGTTTCGTTCATTCGGGCCAACTTCCCGCGAGATGATCGCGCGTTACACGTAACCTGGTGTTTTAAACGCGGAAACCGGTTCGGAAAGCATGATCCTACGCGTTCACATAGAGTATAGAGGAAATCGCTAGCGAGTTACAATTTCTAGGAACCCGTTCCACCTGAGAGAACCCGCTTAACCATAGTCTCCTAATACATGCATAATTTCATCTTCAAACTTTCTACGACTCCCTGTTTGCTCGTTTCCTTTCTTATTCTTCGCGTGTTATCCTACGGTCCTTTATCCCACTCCGTGGGACCGTTTTCCACCATACCGAGCCATAAGAAGCCAACTCAGCGATCTACCCAATCAAATGTAAATTTCTCTGCTTCTTTCCTGCGTACTACTCACGTCCTCCTGTGCCTTGTGGCTTTTCCATCGGAAAAACCTATCCATTTGGCGGCCTGCGAAGCTTCTGCTTCCTGATAGCCTCGCTTCTTCTCGCAGACTCTCGTTTACAGCATCTTCTTCAAGAACATCGTGTCTTCTCTTTTTCGTAACTTTTCTTTACGATTATTCGTACGCGCGAACGAACTGCTAATTATTCGCGACATAATTCACGTGACTATGAAAAACATTCAGCTGAACCCAGTTCGAAGATTAAAGAGGAATTGTTTACTTCGGAGGAAGTTGCTTTTATGCGTCTAGACTTTCTGCGTTCCACCACGATCCTCGATCGACACTAAGAATCGGAGACCACGCTACAAGGGGGAGGATAACACGACATCGTGGCCAATGACAGTCCTTGAACCTGGCCGAGCGATCGTTTAACGATAGTCATCGCGGGCAACGGTCGGCCGTCATGGGCCTCCGTTTCACAACAACGTCCAAGCCGCTCTCGCGTGACCACGCTAATGAAATCATCGGTCACTCGGATTTCCTCCCGCGCCGAACGGATAGAGTACGCGATTTCCGGCGATGGGACAGCCCGTGGAGGAATCGATCACATCCTGCGATTCTCACTCGACTTCGCTTACAATCCTTGAAAAACAAGTCTTCGAAGAAATCTGTCTAACGTTAACGATCCATCTAACATATCCGCGAGACACTAAACTCTTCCCAATATTTCAAACCATCGACCAGCAAAACGTCTATCCGAGCAACTTGTACAGTTCAATTCACAAAAATCGACATTTACGTTCCGATAGTTTTTCACCGAGATAGAAGAACGTGTGTCGAGAAACGATAACGAGGAAATCATTGATCCGACGCGCGAGAGATCGCACAAATCGCAGAGCTTCAAGGAGTCCGAAGGAACATCCTGTGAAAAAGTTGCGGAGATTTGCAACGATCGGTCGGATTACGATCGAGATTCGAGGTGGACGGTTGCAAGTGGACACGGACGACCGGCGTGATCGCGTACTGGCGTGGTATTGCACTGGATGCTGATCCGCGAGGGATTCAACGTGGAGCCGGTCGGTTCTTCGTCCCTCGCCCTCTCGATTCCCTCCACGACGTGAACGAACGAGAGGAGAAACTTCCTATCTCTCTCTCGTTCTCTTCCTCCTTCCCCTTTGCTTCCCTCTGCGTCCAACACGCGCATGTGCGGCTATCGATTCCGCCTGTTCCCGCAGGAACATAGGACCACGGCGATACTTTTTCCTGCGCAATGCTGCGAGCAAATCGTCCTGCGAACACCCCCTGCCGGAGATAGGCTAAGGACACGCGCGGCCAAATGGCTTGCACTCGCAAAGGGCAAATTTCAACTCGGCAGATTCCATTCTACCTAACGCGTTTCTTGGAAGATTTCCTCCGTACGAAGAGTACAGAGCAACGACGGTGCTCCTATTGGGAAAACGGGAAAACAGGTTTAAGATCCACCGCGTTGTCAATCGATTTCGCCCTGTCAATATCTTGTTTTTACATATGTCTTTTTTAATATTGTTTATCGTAACGTTAGGATACTCGAGATATCGAAATAATATTTGTCTTAAGTGAGTAATTGCAAATAATCGTACAGAGCATGTCGATTAGCGTTAACGGTGGAATTTCTTGTGCTAATTTCTTTAATTTTACTTTAATCGAGGTTAAAGATTAGTTTGCGTGCGTAATAGTTTCGGTTATGAATTTATCGCTTTGATCCGATAATACTTTAGTTTACCAAAGTATCATTTATAATTCAGCGTGGGGGATGAAACTTCTGCAATTTATTGTTACGCTGAAAATGAATATAATCGCAGGATTGTTAGTGTGTTTTCAGTTCGCCACGAGCACGGCCTGCGCCTGCTGATGAAACGAGCTTAATTAAAAGGATTTAACGAACGCCGTGTCGGCTTTGGGCGAATTTAATTAAAGACGGAACCGCATCGATGCACCGATGCATCCTACCTCTTGTAATCTCTCGTACGATTTTCACAATTTTCTCTCCGCAAAGCCATAATATAAATCTTACCGCGTGATCGCTACATTAATATAACAACAGCAAGCTCACGAAAATTCCATGGCATCCATCCATTACAATCTACCATTCTATTTTCTTACGTACACGATTTTAACGTTTCGAGCGTATAATAATTTACCTACAATTAACAATAATACGATGTCATATAATTATGACACAATTTACAATTTACGATACGATCGTATCTTCTATATTTTGCGAAATACGAATCGTTAAAGATCAAACGTTACGACACAGCTCGTTCCATTCGACCCCTACGTACACGCGTCACAGCGAAACATCCTTCAGAAATTTCAGAATTACCCACAGATACAAATCTCACGGGTTTTCCTTTTCTTCCGAACTTTCTTTTCACAGTTTCTGGCCCGACGCGTTGACTCGTTTGCACGACCCCAACTGCACTCGATGCAACGCCGCCATAACAACTCACGGGGGTCGAATTACCCCCCACGGACTAGAAAACCGGGTAGGCTCAGAGAGAGACAAGGTTCGCTGGACCAACAGATTCATTCGCTCAGGTGTTGTATTCGAGCTCGGTCGTGCATTCACGCGCCTACACGAACCTGCGTAATCGTGTAGGTGGATACGACACAACCCTCCGGCGACGATTGCCCGTGTCCAGCCCCCTTCTCGCGATGGAAAATTCCGCTTCCCCCTGAAAACACTTGGTACAACGAACCACCGCGACGTTCTCGATGGCTCCTTTTAATACCGACGTTCGTTTGTTCGCGACTCGCGCCCATTTCACGGCAATTTTCATCCAGCGATTGTTATTTCTTTATCATTTCTCGTTGTTATTTCTCCGGCGGTTTTCCTCTTTACGACGAGCTCTTCTGTGATTTTTGGAAGAAAGTCACGCGTAGGTGAGGGATGTTTGTTTTTTTAAGCGATTTTCGATTCTGCTGATTCTTACGAGGGCTCTTTTTATAGTCTCTGATATCATTCGTGTTCGTTTAACGGAGAATCGACTATATAGAAGGGTTACGTAAGAATAAGTTTTCGTCTGAGGAATGTTTAATTCCTGAATGGACAACTAATAGATCGTTTTATAATTTCCTGGCTTGTTCATGGTTGTATATAAATGGTCTTGTCACTTTGACGTTCGATTTTCTCGCGAGTAATCGAAAATTTATATGAAATCAATTCTACGAAATCATTGCTAGGAATATTTGCGGAAGCGATACTTAACTGGCGAAATAATATCTATTTAATTTCGAGTGAATGAACAAACGTGGTATATCCGCGAAAATAATATATAGCAACGTAATAATGAATCCCTCCAAAAAAGATACGGACTCGTAAACACGAATTCAACGAACTGGAAGTATCGAATCTAGCGAAGAAAAGTCTTGAGACGAGACGGCGGATCGGATACGAATGTGTAAATTCAATCGGTTAAACGAACTTTGCATTCGAACATATTGCGCCTTTTACACGGACGGAGACGAGAAAAGGCAAGCGAATTCGAGCGAATAAAACGGCGAGTCAGGTGGTAAGATAAAGCGTCTTCTCGAAACTGACATTTGACCAGGAAAAATAGAGAAAGCTTACGAACCGTCTATCAGAGCGAAAGTTCGATTCAAAGCGCTTTGCAGCTTTGCAAGTCTCTGGGGGAACATCGGTCGATGTTTATTTTGTTCGGAAGAAGATACAAAAATAAATTCGCTACGTGACTGTCTCTGCAGCGGCTATATTTCTCGCAAAGGTTAGATACAACGAAATGAAAAAAAGGAAAGCATAAGAAATTGCGTTATTGATGACGTTCGAAAGGAACGAAGTTAACGTGACACGTGCAAAATTGTTTCTGATACGGTTCGTGTCAGGGAATTTATTTGATAAATTGCGCTGCAGTCTCTGAGAATCGACGATATAAGCATCTACTCTTAATATCGCAACCTGTCGTATAATCTCCATACCGTTAATGTTACACGTTATAGCAAATTATCGCAGAATTCTCTCCTTTCTCTTATCGATTTTATCGATCTTACCGACCAAGGCTACTTAACTCGAAGAATCGAAGATAATCGTACAAGTATCGACAGATACTGTTTTATCTCTGTATCTCCTGCGTAATTTTCAAGAAAGCAGAGAAAACACGCCTGTTTCTTCGCTAATATTCCGTAGCCTTGACCCGCAGTCACGTTCGCAGGAAATCTAAGGGCACGGCAAACGAATCGATTGTTGGAACACGCTCAAACATACTCGGGCACCACGCACTTTGCTCCAACTTGGCTCTAACAAGCGTCTCTTTGGCTTCCATTATCGTCGCAACGCAGAAACACGATCTAAAGGTGCCTATTACCATGTGTACACTTGCCTCGCGCTGTATAATCTCGCTACCGCACCGGCTGCGGCTCAACCTCAATTAGAGTTTTGGTAACGGAGAGACAGTCGGCCGTAGCCACGAAAATCTACGGGCAAACGTCGATCGGTCGTTCGTCGAAACAAACAAAGCAGAAGATTGGCTTCTTGATTGTATCGTTTCGGACAGTGATTTTCATTCTCTATTCCATTAGCCAAAGAAATTTGATTTCGGAAGAATTTCAAACATTTCGTTCCATTTTCTTCTCGTCGTACAAATTACTCCACGCTATTCTAATGCCTTTGAAACTTTTCTTCATCGCCTGTCTCGTATTTTACGTAAACGATTTCCTTTTACCAGCTTGTTCGTCGAAAAATTCAAGTTCATAGTTCGATCGCGTGAAATTCGAATTCCGTGCTGTTCGATCGTTTATTTCGAAGCGTCTGCGTATGCAGCTAAGGCTGCGTTCCAAAACGTCCAGCAGAACTCTGAGAAACGCAAAGCGAGATACGGAGGCAAATATAATTATAGACTCGTTGCCGAGGCAGCAGAAATCGCCCGAGGAACCGTTCTCTTGGTTTTCTAACGAGAAACATAAGTTTAATTCTGACTTGAAAATAAGTACACGAGGACACGTTTGATGTTCTCGCGCGTCTCATAGCGCTTTTGCTAATCCTAAGGTTCAGCCGTTTGCAGAAAACGCGTATCGTTGCAGCTACGTTATATCTGTGTTGAACAAACAAACGATAAAATGCAAGCAACAAAGAGGAAGTAGAAAACAAGAAGCAGGAAACGGCTTAATCAAATACGGTTTTGTACCTTGTTGAGTGCTCCATATTCATTCACAGCGTACTCGCATGGATTCTGGACGTTTTAACGAATTCACCGATTGAAAATCTATTATTAACAATCGAAAAAATAAAAAGCAAAACTTGAAAATACTTCGTAGAAGGAAAGTAGCATCGTTGATAATTTAATAACAAAGGACTAATACACTTTCGAGCCAGCATTGCTATTCATCGGACGAACATGACAAAGTCACCAAGGTGGAACGTTCAATTTTTCATTCCGTAGACTTATCCAGCATCTACCGCGTCAATCACGGAAAAATCGTCGGCGTTCCAACGAAAAATTTCCATCGAAATTTTTCTATACGAACATCCATCTCGAAAATGCTGGGTTTTAAACGTCACGTACGTGTTACCTGTCAATTCGACGACGACGAAGAAAAATATTCGGTATCCACGAGGAATAAACATGCGTCGTTGGCTAAGCCGTCGCGTGCTTGCATATCCGGTGCACGAAAATGCATTCGAGAGTGCAGCTCTCGAGCCACAATGCACGCAGCACTAGAGACTTGCGTATGTCCGCGCGATGTCATCGCTCCTTTTTGTCGTCGATGACGAGATATCGACTCGTCCCTCCTCTGTCTCTTTGCTTTCGGAGAACGAAAGCCCCGCCAGAAATTAATTGGACGCGAAACGACGGAAGGCTGAATGATGTTTACGAGAATGACGGAGAAAGCTTGGAATATTCTTTGCTTTGCGTTTTATCGGCGGAGAAATGCGAGAAAATAAATGCTTCGTACGATAGAATGGTTCTGCTTGATGAACGACTAAATAATTTTGTTGTTTATAATTTTAGTTGCATAATTTGACTCGTAATTATAGCGCGATTCTGGTAGAATCTCAAAAGAAGCTTTTAATCTTAGAAGAGCTGGGAAATATTTAATTACAGAAATACATCAATTGTACGATATTTTGAAAATTATTTCGACTTTATCCTCCATCCATCTCACCGAACGATGAATGAAGATACTCGCCTGATTGACTTGCAAATAACAAGTCTAATAACACCTCGCACATGATCTCGACTTTGCATCTTCAAAATATAACTCTGCAACTGCTCGTTTGAAATTTAAAGTTCGTCGATAGTATCTTCACGACTCGTTCTTCTCTGTTTCTTCAACGTTTCCCACAGTGTGCGCGCGAGCTTGTTTCCAGAAATTTTGCACGCAGATGTGAGCGGACGACCAACCGTACAGTGTCTAAGTCTAGATTCTAAGCACGATAGGGCGCAAGTATCACGCGACATTCACGAGAACGTTCGGCCAGGAAGCGACGCTCCTTTAAAGTTCGCCGCTTATCACCGCGTATCGTGCGATTCTTCGAGGGAACGAGGAACATCCTGCCGAGTAAAATGGTAAATTAGACCCGGTGCCTAGTCCCTAAAACCGTCGCCCTAATGTCGGTCGATTTGTCTGCCTATTCAGAGGGCACCCGCAGAAATTTTAACGGCACCTAAATTAAAACGATTTGCCGTCGCGATATACGTTCGCTCGAACGTTGCTTGATCGAGACGAGTGGCGTTAATTAAATTTCGCGATCAAGATGGATAATTAATTTGTTTGCTACTAGGCTTTCGCCTAACCTTGCAAAAAATTCCTAACTAAAACTACGAATTGTTTTCTTAGAAAAGTTAACAGGAAGACTTGCTGCTAAAAAGTCATACAGCGCGAGAACTGAAACGCCCCGAAAGATAGGTTTCTTTAAAAATCACGCAGTGTTACATGTTCTCAGCACACTGGAGCGGAGTTAAGAGCGACCAGTTCACTGGCCAAAGAGGAAGTAGAAAAAGTCGGTCTCAAATTGAGCCAGACAACGAAGTAGACCGTTTGTCGGCCGATTGTTCACAGAGAATCGTCCCGTCAGTCGACTGACGAATTAGATTGGATCTGCCATCTAGTCGCTAAAACTGCCACCCTAATAACCACCCTGCAATCGACCTCCCTCATTCACTAGGCTGCCGGTGATTAATTGTCGCCGCCCTTCGACAGCGACGTATCAAGGCGAACGAAAAACTCGTCGTTTCGTGCAAGCGGCTTGAAAGCATCGTGAATGGAGGAACGACGTTGCGCATTTGCAAAGTGACTGAAAAATTAGGCAAAGATTCGACGGCGTATTTTTGCAGTTTGCTCGGTCCAGAGTGCTCGTCGTTTTTTTTTCCCAATAAATTATCGCTCTTGTTTGCATAAAACTATCTCTGTTTTCTTAGGGAAACAACGACACGTTTGTTTCTGATTTTATGGCATCGGGCTCCGTTCGATAAAACGCAAGCTGCTCTTTCAGGCTTCCACGTAAGCTATCGTACGTTCACGGATGTCCATTCATGATGTACACTTTGATAAATCGATGTTTGACAAGCGGTAGGTAGGTTCGGAAACACGCGACTTTTCAATTGTTGATTCGCGTGGGCGGCGAGCGTATGAATTTCCTAAACGCTGAAACTATACATTTTTATCGCGGATGATCCTCGCAGCAACGATATCGATCAACTCCACTTTTTCACCATTTCTCAACCTCGTTGCGCAAATATACGATTAACGTTTCGCTTGGGCGCCAACTCGCCTGACAGCGTGCGAGTCTCGATCGTAAAGAAGATGCAAGTAAACACGAATCTCGTAAAAGCCTAATTGATCTTGACGAACGAAGAGAAGTTTCCGAAATTTCATTCAACGGGGCATAAAATCGTTTCAACGAACCAATTAAATCGCGAAAGGCACGCACGCTTGTATATAATCGATTACGTGCACCCTCGCGTTTCGCGTTTGCCAGCAGCGGTTCAAAGGGAATGAACTAAAAGGCAATCCTGCCTTTGCCATTTCCTTCTTTTTCGTGTCTCGATTTCGTCTTCTTGTTTTTTCAACCTTATTTTTTTTTTTTTTTTTACCATCTTGGCAGAGTCGCTCGTCCGTCCATTAGCATTATTAAGGGTGGCTCGGCCATCCACGAGGCGCATTTTGTGGTTGAGGCTAAAAGTATCGAAGTCGCGACTTCGTCACTTATCGAAATTAAATCTGATACCGAGTCGCGATCTACGAGTGGTAGAGTTATCGCGAAGCCTACACGCCTATCGATACGAGTCGCGATAAATAGCGTGGCTGGTAGAGGAAGTTTCACTGGTGAGAATCGAAAGTTATCGAGGAACATCGCAACAATGCCGACCAAGCTTTTACCTCTTCGTATCTCTTTACCTTCCTCCAGCTCGTGTTCTTTTTCCTACTTCGCGTCTTATCGACGCGATACCGTTTTATGATATTTCTCGAGTGGCTGGCATTATCGAACAGCCTGGAGAGAGAAAATAATACTGCAAGTACAGAGGCCGAGCTCGATGGCGCGAAATAAATTTCTCTTTCCTACGCCGAGATTTACTGCAACCAGTTTCAAGCTGCGAGTGAAAAGTTTCTAGAGAACGAACCTGCAGATTGACAAGTTTATAAAATGGCGTGTAATAAGAGCTGCGCATAAATTCAAACGAACGAACGAGTTCGAACGGTGTTGGTGTTATCCTTCGCAATTCTGGTCAATTCAACGATTAAAAAATATTAACAATTACAAAGTTTCATTCACAGATTCAGGTGCAAGGATCTCGAATATCCATTGGTTCGCTGCAGTATACATTTTTATGTACATACAAATGTGCAGACACAACGTTCTAATAGACATTTCGAAGATTCTAAATCAATTACAATTTCTTACTCGCGCTCGTTAAACTATTCTCTCCATTAATACGAATTTCGCAGCGTTCCTAAACTTTATCCTGTCAAATTTCCCGCCTCTAATCCTTATTAATCCGACAATATTATCTGCAAGTTTCACAATTGGCTGCTCCGCAGAGCACAACTCGTCGCACAACGACGAGGCAGCATCCAGCAGAGCGCGAGAAGCGCATTTCTCCGCTGCATGCTGGCGTAAAGCACATCATATCGGTGAACACGGGGCTTGCGCAACAACCGGTCGCTTGTATAACAACAATGAGCTCGCGTGCACGCGCTTTTCTCGGTTAAAAATAACCGTTGTAAAAACCGCGGGCCCCGACCACGCTTGGAAACGCAGCGCAATAGCGTTCGATCCATTGTCTCGACAATTTCTCCTAGCACGATTCAATTAACGAACAACAACGCGCGCCGCGGTACGCGAGATTGACGTCGTTCTCTCGCCGAGTGGTAGAACGATCGCGCCACGGGCCTTTGTCGTTTCGCCAATCGAACGCGTCGATCGAAAGCGATGAAAAAATTCGCTAACGACGACAGGAGTAAAGGAGGGCGTGAAGGTTGCTGGCATTCTGTGTCTAACAGAATGTTAGAAAAGACCGGTTTGAAACTTTTTCTCGCGATAGTACGTACTACAGAAAACGAGTAAATCGAGACAGATCGTGAAATCAGTTGCGTGGAAACAAGGAAAAAGAAGAAGAAGAAGAAGGTGGAAAGGTGTAGGGGATGAGGAGAGACCTCGTTCGTCGTATTTTTTCACAGTCGATGACAAATTTTGACGTAGCGACGAGCAAACAGGATGCTGCTTATCTGCACCGTCTCGATAAACGCGATGCACACACAAGCTGCGTCGTACGCGCATTTTTCGAAAGGAGCGATCGCACGATGCGAAGATAACCGATGATGTTTCCCTGCTACTTCCTCTTATTGCTGATTCAACCGATCGCTGACAAGTATAGGACTTTGCGCCTAACATTTTATCCGTTACATATTTTTATCGCCAACAATGATAATTACAAGCTGGGGGATTTTCAAAAGATTAGGGAGAAGCTCGATCGTTTTCTTCGAATTCTGACGCCTTTTACGTTATGAGACCATCCTGCTAATGCTAACCTTCAATAGCTGCATGTGTTTAAAAATTATCCACTTTTTGTAGCAATTGTATTTACATGTACATTTTAGCAATGTTCCCTAATTTTAATATCTTGGTGGAGAATTACATTTTCTTTAGCGCTTTAAACGCCCCTTGGAAGAAAAGCGTTAACCTCTCGAGGAGAAGCAGGAAAAAGCTTCCTTCGGATCTCGCTTATAGACCCAGGTGTTCTTAATTGCGGATTACCTCTTACGTATCACAGATTTCCCATAAAATCGATGTTTTTCTTACGATAATTATAAAGGCAAAGTAACACGCTGCTCGTACTGCTTACATTGCTCAATGAAATACATTTATATTTAAAAGATAGCTTTAAAGAAGTAATATAATACACCAACAAAATGTATAAATCCGTAAGTCGCGCTTGAACAAACATAGGATTTTACCGAAGATTGAAACACGAAAATAAGCCTGGAAGAATAATTGTACTATTATATCATCGATACTTCGTGATATTACGCGTTATCATAATTAATATATAACAATATATGATAATTTAATTTCACTCGCAGCATGTATTCATGGAAAACAGCACACGCCTGCAGGGACCGTTTTTCCGCAACGACGAGGGAAGAAGGTAATCGCAGTTGCTTGGTCGGAGATTCAACAAAAGCTCCATTACCGTGGTAATTAGGTTCGTTAATCATTTTATAAAGTTCGCAAAACCGGTTAACGTTGCCACGGGTCGCAATTACTCCCCCGTTTGTTGGTATCGTTCAAAGCGAAACACGTGTTCTACGTCAACGTGCATCAATACATTTTCGTACGTTAAAACCCGTTACCTTAATTAACTTCCTACAACGTCGTATATCTTAGAACCTAACATATTCCTACGTGTCATTTAACGTTCTTTCGAGATCATTTTTTTTTTTTTTTTTTTTTCTTCTTTTCGAGCCAACCATACGCGCTCGAACCTGTAACACGTCGTTCTCTCCTCTCATAAGAAAACAAAATTCTACTTGCAACAGCTTGATACACACAGACTATTCATTATATCTCTGCCAGTAGCCACGAGGAGCTACATCCGCAATTTCCAATAACTGCCTACTAAAAAGCGAGACGAAGCAAGAAAAACGTTCCACGCTCTTTTTTCTCCAATTTTTCTCGTCCGTCTTCTCGTTCATCTTCTCGTTCCAGTTGGCACGGTATCGTTGCGAAGTGACGAGAAAATCAACGGACCAGCCGTATCTTTTCCGATACGTCGCTGCAACGAGATACGGTGGCCGGACAACGGTGAAAATAACAACGGAGGACGGTTAGGTTATGCTCGGGGCTTTGGACGTTTCGGTTTTTCCGAGTTACCGTACAAAACTCGCTCGCCACGGCTATGTTCGATAGACTTTTAATCGACCACGCCCCGGTCTCATTGTGCGACCCAGTAATTGGAAACCGTGCTGTTTGTTCGCGTTATTGCCAACAGCGGGCGGAGAACGTTGAGGATTTCGAGTCGAATCGATCGCTCCTCTCGATGTTCTTATACCGTAGCTGACTGCGAAGTCATCTATTCGTGGTATCGGTTTGAAGAACGAGATCGAGCACGAGATGCTACCGTTTGGACGCTTCGAATCAATGACACGTATTTTGAATTAACGATTGCAATTAGCGACGATTGAGATTATTAAGTTGTTGATATGGTAAGAAAGTTCGAGCGCTAGTTATCGATGGATGAATAATTTTTCTATTACGTTTACATGGTTTCGTCTAACGTTGTTATTCCACCGTATTGGCCCATAAGCATTTATGATTCTCTACGTTCAATTAATCGCGAGTAATTCCTTTTTCGATAAATGAAAATAGTAGTAAATATCGTTAGAACATCATTAAAGCAGTTATCACGACAAAACGATCACTCGGTTACTTCTTATTTCAAACACACTTCGCACAGTCCTTAATTACAGACATCAGAGGCCACGCAATTAATCTCGTTACGTGAGTAACGAGAGATTAATTGCGATGATTCTATATAATTAAACTTTCGTGCGATCGATGTAAGCATTATTAGCGCGAAGCTGCGCTTATTATAGAGAACACTGGCGGTCGCTCGTTTTACCAAGCAATTTACCATTCTGCTGAAAATGGAAACAAGATGATGACTGCAGTTCTCTAACGAAAATTGATTTTTTTTAACATGCGAAACAAAATTAAAAGGTGCCATCGTAATTAACAATCGTCACTTTGTGCGTCACTCGCGTGCCTTTGCGACGTAATAGAATGCCGTTTCGAAAAACAACATTATTTTGCGTTGATTCGATGGCCGAAAACGATGGAACATAACGACAGTTACAAAGCATCGACAGTTACTGGCAAAATGAAAACGTTAATTGCGAAACGAGCGCGGCTACGTGCGTGCGGCAAATGGTTCGCCGCAATTTCTTGCCAACAGCCACGGCAATTGGACGATATTGGTTTGCCACTGAGCAAAATTGGATCGTTTCAAGGAAGTGGACACTTCAGCAACGCGCATGGACGCTCCAATTCGCCGGTAATTGACCGACGAGAGGCAAATCGTCTTCCCCAGCTCGCGTACGCTCTGCGTGGCTTCCGTGTCAAAAGACTCGCATACATACAACGGGCCTTGGCAAACCAATGGAAATCTCGGGATTCATCGAGATTCACGATGCCATTGCGAACGTTCAACTCCGATGGCAAATCGAATCTTCGCACATTACGTAGCAAATTGCGAAACATTTGATACTTTTATTTTGCGCTAGATTCTCTGCAAGCGGAATTCATTATCCAATCAGCGGAAACACCGTTTCAAATTTTTCCAGCCTGTTTGAAGAACCTTTAAATTTTCCAATCGAACGTGCATCGTTTCCAGAGCGTCCGTGCGAATCACCGCAAACGGACGTGTTCTGGTTGACTTAAAAAAAAAAAATCACAGAGCATCGGAGAGAGGCACAAGCCGAAAGTTAAACAAAGGACCGCGGACACAGGCACGCGATTCAACAAATTCTAATCCCGTGGAAAGCGCACGATAGAACTTCCTGTCCTCTCGCTAAGCGAACTCATCGACCGGCTCTCGGTCAACGTTTCCGACGCATTCAACCGCATTTCCATTCGTTTCCACCACGCCGCCCGAAACTGCGTATAAATCCCTACGTATCTACGTATGTGGTCGCAACTTTCGAAAAATCAACTGCAATTTTTATTTTATTCATTTTCCACCATTGCGATGACAAACCACCGTCCACAGAGCGTTGATCTTTTATTCGGCATTTTGGTAAAAAAATATGCAAAAGAATAGAATATAATACGGCAATGCAAGCGAAGCAAATATTCAACGAAAGTAAAGAGGAGAAAATTGTTCGACATTTTTAACGAAGGTACTTGGCAAAATGTTTCAAGGTAGCAGACGAAGTACAACATCGCCGGGCGTTTCCTTTTCGCCGCAACTGCAGCTGCAACGTACATACTTCCGCTCGTTAAGCACGTCCCGTGGCATTTCCACGCATCCCAATCGTACATCGTGGCCCGCCAGTTTAAATATAGACGGAGCCTTCCTCCTCCAGCCTTACCCCGAGTTTTGTCGATTAGAATTTCCCTTAATGGTTTCGACAGCGAAGAATGAGAGATCAGAGGCACGGCGACGGAAGAAGAAAAGGGATTCTTCAGGAGACGCGTAGAATTTTCGAGATCGCTGACTTTCTACCGAGATCGGGTTAAAAATAGAGAAAAGCGAGGATAAGAATAGAGAAAAATCTAAAATAAAACGCGCGAGTTCAATGGTTTAGGATTAAAATAATACGCTTTCCAACTTTCAGAATTAAATTGGGAAGCTTTAATTTTAGAGAAATCTCGAATTTCAATTCGCTGATATAAGTCTCTTATAAAGTTCAGAGTTCGACGTTTAAATTTAAAAAGCACAGCTCCGTGATTTTCGTTTCGTTTTCATTAAAAATACGCTATACGCCGTTACCAAAATACATGGGGGATAAAAATATAGCATGCGAGGCTAAGGCTTTAGATTTAAGAGCAGATAAACTCGATTCACGATGTCGAATAAAGATCCGGCAGGATTAAAGCTATACAGCGTCGAGTTATCCGTTACTCGTGCAAATCGATCGCTTTATTACCAAGGGAATGATTCGAAATGAACGAAATCCATCGATACGCCGAATCCTCTCTTTTATGGTGAACATCGGACAAAAATACGGATACAAAAATTATCGATAGACCGGTCCTGAACTAGAACCCACGTGTACGTCACGTGGTCTTTTCCCACGCTTGGGTACGCGTCAGACTGTGAGTAAATAAATATCGACGAATCTACCCAACCATGAAACAACTATGGAATAATCGTACTTTCACAGGACCTTTTGTCCCCAGTATCCTTGCAAACTTGTTACCATCCGTGTTTCTCGTCTCGGCCGAACTGAAATTTACTCGGAGAGACTGGATCGTCGTCGTCTCGATCAGCCACGCAAGACAAAATATCACTTCGATGGTCGATTATTAATAGATCGAACGATTCGGTTGAGAACTTCTCGAGGTTCAAGTATCATCGTCTATTTTGGTCGGCTGCATGTCTTTGCACGCCCACCAGGCCCTGACCGCCAAAGAAAATCGTCGTCTGCGTGGTCGATGCACGTACAGACGTGGCAGAATTTTCGCGAAATTCGCGAAAAGAGAAAATCAAAAGGAAAAACCGCCACGTTTCCAATAATAGTCGAACGCGGTTAACACCGGCCACTATTTATAGGTAGCAGTCGGTGCCCTCGGACCTGCCTGCATTCTTCAAAGACGACGACGACCGTCTCGACACCGCGTCACCTTTCCAACGCAAGGTATTCTCGGCCGAGAATGATTCAAGTATAACGGAATTCGCCATTCTGCAGCCAGACGGACCGGTACTGGTTCATTGTCAGACAATTTGGTTAGATATGCTACTGCCAACGTTCGAAATTTTATGCGTTTGATGCGTTGTAGTGTGCTATTATATCGAGTAAAGATTCTTACCGTGTTAGGACAGGATTAGGTTTCAAGAGCTCAACTTGGAAACTTATTTAAAAAGGTTCAAAACTATTTAAGAAGATACGTCAAGAAGCAAATTCGTTGCCTCTTCGTAGCGTCTGTCAACGGGTTGAGAAAGTTGTGAAAATTCAAGTCGATCAATTGCCGCCAAGGACGCGGCCGCGAAAAGGCAAGCTCTTCAAAGAACGTTTGTTTCTTCTCGTCCCGGAGACGCGCGATCAAATAAATCGACGAACCTTTGCCGATCCTCGTCCCGAATCCTCTCCCCAGCGAATTTCCACGAACTATTTCCGGTAAGCGCGCGAAAAAGCCTGTCGTCAGCGAGATGGAAGCTACCACGAACAAACTTTCAAATCTACACGTGGCACGAAATCCTATTTGCGGCGATCCAGAAGGCAGGAAATCCCGTTCTCTCCGGCTCAAAGGACGCGAAAGTGTGACGGAGTCGGACAAAAAGATGGAGTTCCAGATCGAGCAATTTCAATCGGCGGTTGACCGTGGGTTGATCTGGAATAAAACAACGAGAGACCCGGGTTGAAAGCCCAGGGAGCAAGATGGCAGAAAAGCCGATACACTCTGACAAAGCGAGACGAACAAAAGGTGGCCATGGAGCGGGACTGTATTGGTCAAAGGATCACGAACTTTGCAAGGATCGCGAGAAGGATTTGTCCGGTGATTCGAGAACAAACTGCTGGAACAAAGAGTATTCAACGAGGCAACGAAGAAGACCTTTTTCCTTCAGACGGAAATCGTTCGGTGTCTGATAATACTCTTCGACTGGCTCCTATAAAAGGAATCTTTATCGAAGTCTTCGGTCTTTTGTACACTTTCACGGCCGAGAGAGGCACGCGTGGAAGAAAGAGAAGTTTATAACAGAGATTACATTTTTAAGGATACGAGTGGATCAATTATTTGTGTCAATTTTGTCTTCGTCTAAAGACGATTACGGTGAAGGAGTTTTCTTACTTCGGTGAATCTAAATAAATCACGAACCTCGTCGATTCATCGTTAAGAAGTGTCACAAACAATCGTAAATTTCCAGGAAAATTAAAAACAAATATGTAATGCTTCTAACATCATCGCCTGATTGGTGTAACTCGTAGATTGCTCGAATAAATACAAGAGATTGTTGCAATTTTACATCGAAATCTTTCGATTAATAAACTTAAACAACTCGGAAAACGAAGTTTCGTATAACGAAGTTTAGGTCGACGAACTGAACCGTATGAGATTACAGAAACACGCACTAATTTCTGGCGAACCTAAGTTTCTGAAACCTGAACGTCGAGAGCAACATGCGAGAAACATAGTGTAAATAGGGCACGGGATACTCTCCACCCATCGATGCATTTGGGCACGAGACAGCTTTTATTGGGGTTTCAAGGGTGAAACCCTTGCTGTATTTCACGCGGCCAAGAAGAAACGTTCCACCCATGGTGTCGAGTCGTTGGAAACCGAAAAAGCAGCTCTCGCCTTCGGAATGACGTTTCCATACGTAAATATAGGTGGACCTGTTCACACTACCAGGCGCGAACGTAGAGAAATAACTAAACCAGACGAAAACGAACCGTTTGAAAGACGAAGGTTCTGCCGTTATGTTAGCATAAACTACAGTGGCCTTTTCCACGCTTTTTCCACCAATTCTTACACGTGTTCCTTGTCCGTAAATACCGACAGAATGACACAACGATACCATTCGGTCGATCTTATAATTTCAACCGTCAAATTCTAATCGATAATTCGACAAATTAACTAAACGTTTAAACGAAGAGAACGATTCAACTCGTGCATTCGTCGAAATTGTCAGATAAGTCCGACCACCGTAAATGAATATTTTAATGGTCATAGAAGGTTAAACACCCTAAGCAGAACAGGCCAGTCGCATCGAATTTAACAATCTACCCAAACGTTCGAATCGCTTTACTCAGCCCAGCCAGACGTGTAATATCAGAGCGCCGTGATATTTAACCGCCGGCTCACGACATTTTTACACGCGACTCCGTGGAACAAAGGTGAAACGAACCGCGTTTCGTAGCCTGTACGAGGCGAAGCGTGTCCAAGCTTTCGAGGCAAGGTGTCCGTGTCCACGCGTTTCACACCAAAAAGCGATAGCGCGGCTCGATATCGACCGGCTATTATAGGCATTCGTGTCGATTGCTCGTGCAAGCATCGATCGATAAGTATCGGTTGGCGTTCGTTATCGCGTCACGCGTCGACCTTGCGGCGAATCAGATACGAGAAAAGGGCAAACAGGTTTCGTAAACGCGTGGCGGAACGCCGTTTCTCTACGGTGGATGGAAAAATTGAGAGAAAGTGGTGGTCGCTTGGTGTGGTAAAGATGTTAAAATGATCGGACGAGAAGCGACGCGCTCTTAATCGAAGCGATTCGATCGCAACGCGTGCGATTATTAGCATCCACCGGCTTGGCAACTTTCTCTGCGTGGTTCTCGGTGCGATCGCGACCGAAATTCTCATTCTGATCGCGCGACAATGAACGCGCCCGCCGAAGGAAACGACGGCTCGCCGTCTCGCCGAGCGGAAATGACTTGAGACAGAGTCGCGTCGTGCTCTTTTGTTTACAAAAATTACGTCGCCATTATCGTATCTCGCGACGTTCATCGGTCGCGCAATTATTTCTCGAGCTGCTTCACTGGCGACGATCCATCGTGTCGCTCTTGAATTATTGGTCCGGCTGTTTAACGTCCTGCGTTTAACGTCCTGCGTTTAACGTCCTGCGTTTAACGTCGCCGACAATTTTGCCCGTCTACGAAAAATTAATAATCTATTCTCGGTACACTGCAACGTACGAACCAACGATCGCTAATATCCTCGCGAACGATATAATTAACGGGGAATAAAAAGTGCGCTCTCGTAAATTTCAACGCGACACAATTATTCATAATCGTATGGATAAAGCGGTTGATTTACGAGTTGCCGTAGCAGCGCGCTAATAATATTATTGCTCGTGGTTCATTTTGGCAGCGAGTGACGGCTCCCATAAAACCCGATATATCCTCTCGCGGCTCATTTCTCATTCCACGCGGAGACAAGCGACGCTCCTTTTTCTCGTCTCGTTTTCGAGGACTCGCGTAGACGTGGCTGCAAGCTTATTTAAACGCCCACTGCCGACCGATATTTTTATATACCGAGGCGTGGCACCGGTTCTCTTCTTCGCGCCCTCTTACGCGTTCTCTCCGTGCCTTCCTCCCTTTTTCTTCCTGTCTCTGTTACACCTTTTACTACACCTTTGCTACACTTCTAATACTCTCTTGTACGAGTGAAACGAAGGGAAACGAGGAAAAAGAGAACGACCACGGTAACCATTTGTTACAACTTATTGTACCGATACGCGTTCCTCTGTTTGCGTTGGCCTACGCCCACGCAACCACCGTGCTTCCCTTCCTTTTCCCTTTCGCCGTTACTTCTCGCTCTTCTCTAGCCTTCCTCGCTTTCTCCGCTTCTTTTCTTCCGTCTTTTTCTTCCTTGTTACATATTGTGTTCCAATATGGACAACCAACCACTCCGGCCGTGTCAATATTTTTCGTGCCCGCGAGGGATGATATTTCGGTTTTCGGTGCGATGGGCGTACAATAGCCCTTTAATTGCGTGCTTTTACTGTGCCAAGGGGAGAAATAAAATAACGTAGGTGAATTAGTTAGGGCGTTAGGGTTTCGTGGCTGCTTTATACGAGCTCGTGTGATTGTTGCAGGTAATAATGGAGCTTGATTGGAATTTGCTTTCGCTCAAGCCCCGTCTCTTATTTCGAAACAGAGGCAAATAGTAATAAGATATCGGTGATATTAAAATCGAGGCAAGATCGTTTGAAATCTTTCGCTCTTTTCATAAGCAATCCGCTCTTCGCGCGTTCCTTCCCTTCCTAAAGTAACTCCAGACCGACCTCTTTATCAACCGCGTTCTCCTATGAAGTGTACACAAACGTGCACGCGTTTTCCCATGCAACCAAATAAATTCTCCAACGTTATTTCAAACTACGCGCCGTATATACTAGATTAAAGAGGCTTTAGACTAAATAGAACCGGCCACTTAACATTCTTTCCCTTGAACCTGCGTCTCGCTGTTGGGCCACCTAACGAGGAAAGTGAAACTCGTTGCTGATAAATGCTCTTCCTTCTGCAAGATAAATCCCAAAATCGTAATCTCGCGACACTGTCTCCACCTTGCGAACGATCTATTTTCAAAAATCATGCGAAAACACAACGAGATATTCAATTAGCCCTTATCTGTTCGGCCAGCTCATCGACAAAGTCGAAAGCCTAACCGAGCCCCGGCAGGATGACGGGTCGGTCGAATCTACCCCTCGGATCGGCCCTGTGAACGCATTTAAATTCGCGATTAATCTCGATGCGGAGACGCGGCAGCGATAACGCTCATTATCTGGCCCAGGGCAGCGGCGCGAATTTATTTTCGGCGTTGGCTGCACGCAGGAAAACAACGATCGAGGGTAGGGCGAAGGGAGGGAAGGGTAGCGAGAAAGGGGTTGCATGCAGAGGCAATTTATGCGGAGGCACGCGCCACGCCGGCGCGCATACAATTTACTAAATTTCCGGAAGCGGCTGTTAACCTTGCGGACGAGCCTGGCATATCGTCGAGTTCGTCCATTGGAACGACGATCTTCGCGATCGACACGCCGCAACCCCCGATTCGTTCCGCCTCCGCGCTTCCGGAAGACGTCCAGCTGCGAAAAGAAGATCGTCGTGACTTGATAAACTGGCAACCCTTTGCGATTTTCTCGCCAACCGATGGTAACTCTTAATTGGGAGGTTCCTTCAGGTGCGCGTCGATAACGATTTTTAACTTCTTTCCATATCACAAATAAAAAACTTTCTACAATCTTGATGATTCTGATCGTCGATTGCGAAATGCTTCGCGGAAGCTGTCGTCGATTCTCGATATCGATGTTCTTTCGTAGAGAGATAAAAAATAAATTTTATCTTTATAGATATACAGTGTACACTTTGTCTGTATAAAAAAAAAAAGAAAACAGTATCGAAGCACGTATGAGATCACTTCAGCTGTCCTTAAATTTTTACGGTCCGGTAGCAGCCGTGAAACGTTTCAATAACATCTGGAAACAAGATTTGATCACCGCCTCTTGTGCCATTACCTTTGTACAGGTCAGTATTTCCCTTCGAACGCTATTTTTAAATACACCGTATTTTATGGGTATTCGGATAGTATTTTAGCGAACGAGCAAACAGATTTTCACAGTCGAATCGTAATTTTGCGAAGATCACACAAATGTTTATCAAACCCCGATAGTCGCTTCATCGATTAACGTTTCGTTTCGCTGATCATTTCAATATTCTATCGACGAGTTAAAATATTCACGGCCTAGGAAACAACTAGCAATAAAATACTCGTGTCAGATAACTTTTTCACGACTTCAATGGCAATAATTATTTGTCGAAACGATAAGCACGCCAATAAAGAAAGCCGTAATCGGACACCATCTCGCTCCCCAATCTCCCTTTGACTCGCCATGGAAATGATTTCTGCCGCGCCCCGGGGTTGCTGCTTTTGTTACGAGCCCTTAAACCCGTCTAATCCGAATACAAAGTATTAGATTTTACGAGGCAATCCGCTGGACAATGGCGGCACGAACCTAACGCAACATCGAGTCACATTATACAAGCGGCGGCACGAAGGCATCTTCGAAATAAAAGCAGCGGAAAGCGCGATGCCTCGCGATCTTTCCTCGGCACCTACCTCGTTCTTTTTCTTTTTCTTCTTTTCGTCGAAATAATTACCGACGACGGTCTCCCCCTCCCCCCTCTCCATCCTCTTCGACGAAAATCCCGACGACGAACGAAATTCGCGAAATTATTACGAAACTTTTTCCGCTTGTCCATCGTTAAGACCAACTTCTCTGCCCCTCGATAAAATATCGCCTCGATAAAATCGCGACGAGGCCGCGAGGGTGCGAGCGATTAAACGAAGTTACTCGACGGACTCGAGAGCGAAACGAACTCCATCGTGGAAACCGGACTGAAAACGTGCTTCGTGTAACGAGCCGAAATTCGAAAGTTTCCGCCAATACCCCGAAACTACTTTGTTTCTGCGATAGCCTGCTTCCCCTGCTGTTCGTTCGGGTTTGCTCGTTTGGAAAAAAAGAAAAGAAAGAACCGAGTTCCGACGATATTAGAGTATGGTTAGAATCTTCGAGAAGCGAAATGGAAAATGTTTTCAATAAATCAAGTTTTCCCCGAGATCACGGTGAATCAAGCGTTTTGAAATTATTATTATTAATTATTTTAATTGGAAAATATAGTTTTGTAACGCAAAGCGCGTTTTCTGTTCGTTGGGTAAGTCAGATAGGCACGAGTCGGTAGGCGTAATATGGACTCTTGTTACAGTCTGTAACCTTCCAAGTCTCCAAAAATAACTGGAAATTTCTCCACTTCGGTGGCAAACGAAAAAGGACTTTTTCTATCGACGCGGCATCGTAAAACGGAACGAAGGCCGTGAAACAGGAAGCTAGTTTCCCCCTGGGTGTCGAGCTCTCGGCTAGGAAATATAATTCCAGGGCACACGGCTACGAGCATTGTCGAATTCGAAAGTCCCTGCCAGCTGTGGCGTCCCGTTCGTCGTCGACGCTTGCCTAGAGAAGCTACCAATGCGGGATTAAATGCAAGACACGAAAGCAATTTGCCGCGGCAGCTGCTCGACATCTGCGGATTGCATTCTGCTCGCAACCTTCGCGATCTAAGCACGAATAGTTCTAATACAGACGAGCCGGGTTCCGACTCCAGTTCCTACCTCCCCGATCACGTTCGAGCAGATTACACGGACAATTCCGTCCACTAGGTTTACCTGTAAATAGAAACCCCAGCACGGAAACGATTCTCGAAATAGGAGGAACGTGACTGCTGAAAACGCGCGAGATTTTTAACGCTCGCAACTGGACAGTGAACTTCGTTGGTCTTGAATCGGTAGAAGTTACGAGGGATTTCGAGCGATTGGGGTGGAACCGGCAGTTTCGCTTTGTTAGAGAAATAAATTGACTCGATTGGAAATTTTTAAGAGAAGGGTAGGATTGGAAGTTTATAAAATCCTTTGTGTCACGAAGAAATATCAAGCGATGGAAACTACCCCGTTATCAAACGAAAGAATATTAGAATTAGTTTTGTACGATAATAAAGATGACGCTTGGTGAGTTGCAAAATTTGTCGTCAATCTTTTTTCGGAGGGGAATTTTTAGTGTCGATATGAATGTTTTTCAGACTTGAGAAAAACAGCGAGGAAACGAAGCGATTTAGTAATATTATTATCAGTAGTAGTAGCGATATTTAGTAATATTGGAAACTCAGTAAACGATGTTGTAACAAGAGTTGTTCGCACATATCGGAATGCTATTACGAACTCACGTCGGAATGTTCTAATGGCGCGTGAAGAGGAAGTTTAAATGCGTGTGGAAACTTAGGGATTAAGCCGAGAATGTTCCGAGGAATATAAAGCATTTTAGAAGGAATATCTCTCAGGAAAACAAGCCAATGAATTTTTTAACTGGTCCGAATTTAAATATTGAATCGCGACCTTCCTTCGCCGTTATTTCTCTTCGCTTTCTCAAATTATTCTTCGAAGGGGTGAAGTTTCCACATAAAGATATCAAATGGCCCGGATGTGGAAAAAGAAGTAAAGAGAGAACGAAACAATTTCGAAGTGTCAGAGGCTCGTGACAGGTCATCCGAAAACCTCGACTTCATCTTGAAGCGCGAGTAATCACTCCATAAAGGGAACACGGTTCACCCTCGGAAGGCGAAAGAAATGGGGCGCCGTGTATGTCAATGAAACTGTCTCGCCGTCGAAAATAAAAGCGGCTGCTCACGATTTGGGACGTCGACGATAAAAATAAGTGCACTCGGAGGGTCTCGGAATTCCCACCAGCGATAACAGATTAACTACTGAACTTGCTAACACTCTCGGGTGCAACTTACTTGAAAAGAAAACTTAAATCAACCGCGTTTCGTTGTATGTTGCTCACGCGTTAAATGCTCCTATCGAATATTTGATTAACATATAGCGATCTGCTGATCGATCCGGAATTTTCCTGATAATTGACACCATCGTATCGAGTGACGTACGCAGTAAAAATTCTAAAAACCTGCACAAAACGCGGAAAGTGGTTGCAATCAGGTTACAGATCGTAGAATCCTTTTACGCTTTGACAAGAACCAGTCATTTTGACTGGTATTGGTATAAGTAGACACGATACAGAATTACTTTGATTTTGAATACATAAAAAAAAAAAAGAAAATAAAATTCGTTAAATTATTCCTTTAGTTATCGCTGAAAAAATCGTTACATCATTGCGGGAGAAAATGTAAAGTGAAGTGGGAATTTTAAAATAAATTTGTAAATGCAGTCATTTTGACTGGTGTGGTAGTTCCAGCGTTAAATTCGATCGTGTGACTAAATGTTGATACAAATAAAGATTTGTTATAACAGCGTTGAACACTTTCAAAAATGTATCGATACAGCTGTGTAGAGAAATGTATAGATATTCTAAATCCTCGGTATTCTGAAAAACTGGAACGATAGAAAATCCTAGTATAATGCACACGAAATGAGATCATCGTATGTACGATGTTTCAAGGAAAGAGCCTATTCATTGGCGTTGAATAATGATACGAAGAACGTGTTTCACTGGCAGCAGTCTTCGCGCGGGCAGAATGGAAAGCGAAAGCAGCTGAATCATACCTATTCTAACTCGCATTCGTTTCTATCTAAACTTTAACATCTTGGAGAAAAACCGGGATCTTCGAAACTATTTCAGATTCTTGCTAGAATAATGATGCGTCTGAAAAAAAAAAAAATCGTGAGAACCGACGATAAAACGATTTAAAGGCGTTTAAAAGGCACGTTCTGGTCAGATTCTCGTTGAGATAAAAAAAAAAAAGACGCAAGAACGCTCCGTGTCCGCAACCTAATGGTCGCGTAAAATTCCTCAAATAGTCGACTGGACGTCAGATCGAGATAATCTTCGTGGTAACGAGCTACCTTCGTCGGAACTTCGTCCTCCGGTATCGTTACGATGTTCCCTGAGTATAGGATATGGTCCTCTACAGGAATGCCAGCGGTGACATGTTCTGTAAACATCCAAGTTCGGCCAACATCGAAGAGGCATTGTCGTAATTTTCAATCTTTCGAAAAGCTCCCTAGACGCTCTTGCGAACTAGCGTGTTTCAAAGTTTCAAAGTCCAGCGTCGAGAAGTTTGCGAACTGGTGAAATCACATTCGCGAGGAAGAAACAGAGGAAGGAAGCACGGCGCAGGAGCTGAAAGGAGCAAAAGGTTATGTACGGTCACGGTCAAACGACTGCCGTGAATGTGCTTAGTCACGTAAAGCTTTTCGTCGGCGGATTTGCAGAGTTTCCACGTGCCAGCTTATGCCTAATATGCTCGTGATATGCACGATCATTTCTTACGACAGGAATTTGGCTGTTGCTCGTCGATCTTTCGTTTCTGATATTTGGACGATTCTAGGGCTAGCCTTAGGCATTTTCACTTTGATCGTCCGTCTCAAGTATTTGCTCGTTACCAGACATTTCGTACTTCATTCCTGTTTCCGGATTTAGCATTTCCTTTCGACGTGGTTGACTTCATTTCCACGTTAGTAAATAGAATCGTTAACAAAATTATGACCAACTATTCACGACCAATGATTCACCTTTAGCACTGAGTCACTACGTGATAAGATCCCTAATAATTAGCCGGAACGTCCATTATCACTGACTAATAACGTTAAAAATAAACCAAACAATTGGACAAAAAATTTAGCCTCTACAAAATATCTACCCCTACCTACTGTAACGTACAATCCATTCACAAAAATTAATTCTCACGATCAAACAGCAATAATATCCTACACCGTAGAACCCACTCAAATTAACATCATGAAACGTATCAAACCAAAATTGATCGAACTTCCTAGCCATTTTTACACCCCCATCTCTCTCTCTCTCTCTCTCTCCGAATCGTTATACACGTTCATTCTAAATCCAACCACGAAAAGGTCGATCTCGTATGTCGAAAGATCTGCCTTTCGTGGACGAAAAAGCAATCGACGGCCGATCGGCTCTCGATCGCGAAACGCTAACAGGTTCCCGAGTTTCGTAATCACGTGTTTAATCAGGAGCACGCCAGGGAATCGCGTTCGGCTGAGAATCACGAGGCGAACATGGAACAATGAGAACGATCGCGGATCGTGGCCGCTGTTCGCCGAGTGTTCCATGGCGCGCGCTACTCGTTCCGCTCGATTAATCCGGCCCCGAGTGTCGTGCTGGCATTTCCGTGTGAAAAAGCACCCTTTTGTGAGCCACGAGAGCGAACCGGAGCACCCGGGAGCACTCGCAGGGAGAACACGATGATGGGTCTTGACGCGACGAGTCTGTAATCCTCGCATTGTCTCTTCATCGCATCTTCGTCTCTTCGTTCTCTGCCCGATCCACCCACGCAACGACACCCTGGCAAATCCGTCCCTTTGTTAAGGGTTGCGCAAGATTCGGATTGGTTCTCGATCTTCTCTCAATGTTACCGGTGTATCGCCCGGAATCGGAAATCTAAACCGTTTCTAACAGTTGCTTCCTATATACGGAGATGTCGAAACGTTCGAACAGAGGTATTGGAACGTTGGTTCGAGATTTTTCGACCGATCGTGGCAACTATGGTGACGTTTCACGATGGTTTTCTTCGATATAGTACAAGTCGAAATATAGCTATAAATTAGTAAACTAAATCCCGAAGAACAGGTAGTTTTTTCAATTTCAGAAACATTCTCTTCCTTTTCTCGCGTTTACGTTCACCTGCTGATGCTCGAAGATTTTCCTAGTCTCCGTAGCTCACGGTAAAAGACAATTTTATCAGAGGCCGAAAGCAGCCTACAGGTACAGTACCTGGTAGAGTTCATGCAACTCCTCTTCAATTTCTCTTACAGCGCGTATAACGTGCCCGAACGCGGTGTGCAACATCTTACGACGTCCGTCCATAACGTTGCGCCGCGCGGGGCGAGAATGCACATGGAAATGGCTGTCGTAATCTGGCCGCGACATTCTGCGGCTACGTCTCGCGTTACGTTCCTCCTGCAGCTGGGGCGACAATAAGAAAGCCGATACCCTCGCGGTCGAGGTTATCTGCGCGACGCTTCGCGATTGTCCAGCTCTCCGGGACGCGGAATCGCGCTCGTTAGATAGAGGATCTAACACGGAATCGTCGGGGAAAATCAAGGGAATTTACTCGATCCCTCGGTTAACTACATTACCAGCGTTCCGCATTATCAGGCGAACTCACTTAGGAAATATCGCGCGTCAGCTCCGGAATCCAGCAGGGTACCCCAAGGAACGCGCGAGTTTCTGAAGCCGGCGATCCACCGGAAGGCTAAGCCAAACTACATTATGCCGAGCTTAAAAATATTTGCTTCGTTTCACAGCTGAAGCTCAGCACGGTTTAACTCGGGAAACTTTAGCTTCGAAGAGAAAACATCAACCTGGTACTGTACGTTGTAATCGGACCGATTTCCCTTCCCTTTTTCGAATAGAAAAAAGAGAAGAAGAATGTTGAAGATCGTGGGGATCGTAACGAGGCGTTTAATTGGCCGAAGGGTACTTTTTCCTACTTTTATCGAAGCGTCGTCCTCGCTCTAAGTTTGACCGATATCGTGGCTGAAACCACGAGAACCTGGACTTTGTGATAAATGACATTCCAGAAAGACTGTAATCAGGTGTCCAGGTAGAGCTTCGAACCAGTCCGGACAACCAGAAATTCCTAATGGTGACAACGACCGCTTGTCGTTGAATTTACGACCATCGTCACGAGGATCGTTCCAACTTGTCTATAGGAAGATCTGGATAATCAGGCTGTAAATATTCCTAAAGCGAAATAATCTCACCTAAAAAGCGAAAGCGTCGTCGAAACACAGAAATTCGAAGATCGTTACAAGGTTAATAGCAACACGCGTATCCGTTTTGCAACGGAGCAAGAAAAGCAGCGAATACTTGCAATTTTTTCAAACTCTCTTTCACCTAGGCGATTACAGTAATTTCGAATAAACAATAGACCTGCGATATCGAGCGAGTGTGATCGGTTGGAGGAACGAAGGGGTCGAAAGTGCACGATATCCCCGAGGCTGTCGATGATTCCATCGCTTTCGCCAGCGATTCTTTCGCTCGCGAGAGAATAGCGAAGTTGAAACACGTTCTTAGTATGGAGACCCCTCCAGTCTGGCGCCAAGCAATAATAACCATTCGCCCACGCTGAGATCTCTCTCTCTCTCTCTCTCTCTCTCTCTCTCTGGCGAGGTTTTTGCACCGAATGGCCGACCAGTCGCAGAATCCCCTTACCACGCTAAGCAAAAAGGTCCATCGGGCCTGGTGAATCGATATCACGTCGGCTCGCGTTTGGCAAATCGTTCGAAGCAACGTGTCTGCTCGTCGCGTTATGTCCACTTCGATTCATCGGATGTTCTCGTATGAATTTCAAATTACGGCCTTGGCGACTGAAAATCCAAATCCGAGTCACGCTATCGGAAAACTAAGGCTGCGGGACACGCTACTACATCGCTGCGACACCGAGGGAAACATCGAATATTCTACAGTTGCATTTCACCGAATTCAATTGTACGAGTTTGCTTCGCTGTGAACGACGATGCATTGTTTGCAAGTTAAAGCAGATATTCGTGATTGCGATCCGAATACGTATAACTAAAGAAAGAGGATCCAAATAGAGATTTGGTTCACCTATTACGTATTCTAACGAGCATCATACTTTGCAGGTTCTACATGCGTTCTATATTTAAATAAATATTATCATCGCTTTTCTGCACTTCTCAATTTCGTGAAGTCGATCGATGTGTCTCCTGAATCGTTCAATTCTAAGTATAATAATAACAAATATACAAAAGGGGAGGATTTAAAAAAGAAAACTTAACAATATCAAAAGACATCGCCTAGAGATTTAACGAAATCAATTCGTCAGAAAAAGAAAAGTGATTCGATAAGCAAGGATATTACGAGCTTTCAAGAAGCTCGTGCCAATTGAGTAGACCGGAATCGAGATAAAAGAGCGATTCTCTGGTTCCAGCTGTCTACCAAAACAGATAATAATTTCTCCTTGGCGATCGATTGAATAGAAGGATGATAAAAGATAACCTCCGTCCTTGAACTATGGAGGGTGCACGGATCTCGTCCGCCCTACAGTTCAGTCATCTTCGTGCAATAATGATCAAGCACGCCCAAAGGAAACGCATAAATCCAGCGTATTCCTCCGCCTTTGAAAGGTTCGTAATCTCTTTTCGACATCGAAACTCGTTTCTTCGCATTGCATAGCAGATGCGAGCTTTTCCAGATGCCATTTCACGTACACCGCCACCGCCCCCCCTCTTGCCATGCTATCGAGGGCACGGAGGGCAAGACGAAGGAAAATAATGGGATTAATTCGTTAAGCAAACGCGATGACGACACCATTGGCCTCCCTCAGCCACGTGTGCACGGCAACGTTCTTTTTTTATTTTATTCCATTCGTTCTATCCAAGCCTACGATTCGAAATACAGCCGGACGATGAAAAAGAAATGGATCTACAAGTTTTTGTTCTTTAAATGTAGACACGAGTGCTTTAAGATATATTAGTTCAGTATGGTAATGCGAGGACGAGAGCTTTTTATTGCGTAACGATGTGAGATTCTTTTGGGTCACGGAGTTCGAGTTTGAGTAACAAAGGAAAGGTTTTCCGGTGTGTTGATGGCTTTTTTTGTAAGATCCTAGACGTGTTTTTAAAAACAGAATTTCCCAATATTTTTTCCATCGCTATGCAGACAATTTTATAAAATTACCAAAGAAACTCGAGTATTTCTAACATTGCGATAAAGTATACATATATTGCTTGGTTCTTAACGATCGAATGCTTTATTTTGAAAAAACAACGTTTCACAGCCACCGATTTCCACGTCCATCCAATCCACAATCGAAAGCTCCTCCGTGAAAATCAATCGATAAATCCGAGCTAGTCGCGAGAGCTGTCCAAGAGAGCCAACTCTCCCGATCCAAAGCTGCGAAATAAAGGAAAGAAGAACGGTTTCGTCGTGCTACGTGACAGATCAGTTCTCATCTTCGCAAACAGGAATTAGAGCCATCGTGTTAACTTCCAAAGCAATCCGGTCGTCCGTGACGACCCACCCCAAGTCATCGTGACTCGGATTCTTTCGGCTAGAGTGGCAAACAACGACAGACGAACGACACCTGAGCGTGACTGACTGCGTATTTTTTTTCTACAGCCTGTCGACACGGATTATGATAATGCTCGTTCTCTCCTCGTTCCGTTTGATCCGCCAGGGAGAGAGGTGGTTCTAGGGTGGATTCCCGGCACGAGACAGCCGAAAAACAGGGTTGGTGGCACCCGGTGAGTCATGCTTCATCCCCCACAACGCGGACGCGTAGGATGAGAGGGTGAGCAGCCACGGTGACTGGTCGCCAACATCCCCCCGTATTCTGCCTGCAGCGCCGCACTGCCTATGGGTTCCCTCTTTGCGATTGAAATTATATTTCCCTCCATCTCCGGGCATTCGCGTTCGATGCTGTCATACTACCTCGTTTCGCTTTCGTGGAAATCGCTTTAACTACCAACTCCCCGGTCTGAGTACGGATTGTAATCGTACTCGTCGGCGTTTGATGTTTCGACGAGCAGATTTTTGGGTTCGAAGTCTGTTCGAGTAGATACAATTGGAAAAATATCGTAAATACGTGGAATACGATGTTTCTCAGCAACGGTAACAGATGCTCGCTCGATACACAACCGTACGTCGATTATAATTATCCTCGACGTTTCGTGTCTCGGCGATCAGATTTTTAGATTTCGTCGATGTTCGAGCGGAAAATTAATTATAATAGAAGCGCTTCCCGAGAATGGCG
Source organism: Bombus confusus (assembly GCA_014737475.1). Taxonomy (NCBI): domain Eukaryota; kingdom Metazoa; phylum Arthropoda; class Insecta; order Hymenoptera; family Apidae; genus Bombus; species Bombus confusus. The sequence continues at coordinate 2,927,674 of JACXIV010000014.1, forward strand.
ATAGATTTTCACTCTGGCATATTAATAGCCTCGTTTATTTTCTATATACACGTTTTTCCTTTTTCTACGGTAATATATCGCAAGCAGTAGACATCCTCTGGTAACCGCCCACGATAGACCGTCAAAAAGTCGTCTTCGCGCGGTATTGTCTGTGTAACGAGTAGGAAAAAAGGGAAACACGAGATAGCGAGTAATCACGCGACACCGCATGATTTACCGAGACAAGGAGTGCGGCAAGGCGGCGCGATTCATAAATTATACCAATTCCGCGGAGCGATCGTTCACGATCGACGGCGAAAAAACGACGTGGCGAGCTATAAATCTCGTGGTGTAATTTGCGGACGGAAGAGTGTTCGAGAGGAGCGCGTGTCTCTCGAAGCGCGTCACGAAGACGATCGATCGTACGTGTCCACCTTTTCCTTCGATTTTGACTAACAAATTTTCGAGGGCGAGTTTAGACGGCCCTCGGCCGTGCAGCTGGCGCTGAATCATCCTTGGCCCTTTGGTCTGGAAGCACGACGTTGCCAAGGTTTCGAAGCGGCTTCCAGCGACTTTTATCGTTTCCTCTTATCGAGCTCGGGTCTAGGAAGAAAAAACGAGCCCGTGCCCGTCTCTGATACTGAACAGAGGCTACCAGAGCTCACGTGACTTCCGTCTTTGCCGGTACGCTGCTGTGATAACCGCGGCGTCGCTGATCCTCGTCCGATGTATTCGCCGCGTGGCCACGAGCGTCCACCGAAACACGAAACAGATAACGAACACGGGTTACATGGGTAATTAGCCTAATCTGTAACACGATTTTTTTTCTACTGCTAGTTTGCAGCGAGCTCGGTCGTTAAGCACGAGGGGCGGAAGCGTGAAGAACGTTTCGGTGAAGGAGATTGGACGGTCGAATGTTGCGATTTAATAATGGGTTAGATCGAGTCCGTCGTAATACGCTCTGCGCGTTGCTGTATCATTCGTTACTCATCTGGCTCTCAACAAAAGAAATCTGCATGTTCATCTATTTATATTTTCGTTACACTGCTTACGTTACTCCGAATCATCCTCTCTATCGATCAAGCTCAACCTCGCTTAATTACCACGTATTCTCTAACCACGAAAGAAACTTTCCACATACGACAAGTATTACAATTGACAAATTAAGAACGATGCATGAGAATCAGAAAACGGCGATTACATCATGAAAAATATTTCGCGAAACAGCGCTGCAGCGTGCCTTAAACCAGAAACACAGCTGCAAACGCGAAATCGCTACATTACCTCCCACGCTTTATGCAGATACCGCTCGACTCTCCAATTTCCCCTCTCCCTTTGCGCAACACACGACAGACCCTATTGATCGCAACGTTTCAAGCACATTACGATCAAACTATCGATCTTTCGTGAACGCGTTAAATGTTTATATCGCGGCCACGCATTATTAAACCGTGCGTACAACGGTCGCCCGTGCTCCATCGAGCCCGGGGCTTCAGCACCGTAATTCAAGCAGCCACTTCAGAGGCAACAGAACGGCCGCAACAATGCCCGTAACTGTAGATTCGAGGTAACTTTACACTCGAGTCCATTTTCTCGTTGCCCACTTAAGCTCGCTGCAACGTTCGCGCCCTGTCGGTCGAAGGAAAGGGTTCGCGACACGTGTTCGAATTTCCCTTAACGGCCATTGCACGCTTATGCTCTTCGACCACCCCGCGTACCAATTACCCGGAGGTAACTCGAGATACCATTACTCCATCGATGCAACGAAATCGCCACGCTCCACCGTGAGGGTAGGGTATCGTTAAGGAAATCGAGGAATCTAACAGGAACTTTGCACGCAAAGGAAACAAGGCTGCGCGTGATTGTTGGCGCAGATTCGGCCGAAGATCTGACGGTGACACACGATAGTCTCGCTACGAATGCTTAAAACAAACCATCCACGGTCTTCTTTCTCATAGTAAATGATCGTAAATATCGAGCGCAGACTGGTATGAGAACGTAGGTGAACGTAAGAGTCTGCACGAATGTTGAAGATGGAATTTTAAACGAGGTCTGCAGTTGCACGATGTAGGCACGAAAACGATCGAATCGCTCGATATAATAAACATCAAATTTAAACTTTCTTCTTAGTACCTGAGTGTAATTTCCAGATGTGAAATATCATCCTAAAACGAACAACGTAAATTCAACTTTCCAAAGTAAAACCATCCTTGATACGTAAAATTCTTCTCGAGAGAAGGGAAGATAGTACGAAATAAGATATCGCATAACGAACGAATCAACGTTTTGCTTCCACTGAAATATTACATTCCAACAATAGCACTCCTTCGTGCCATTCCACAACTTCCAGATAGATCCATCAAGCGTTTAAAAGCAACGAGAGAGAGAAGACCTTCCTCCGCTCCAACTTCACCGCTAAAATCATAACAATTACGGCGCTCCTCGCCGGAAGGAAGCGTCGTAATAACTTCTTACTTCGCGCAGCCTCGTAAAGATTAAAAAGGGGCGCGGAGGGAAGGGTCAAGGTGAGATAAAGCAAAATTAATGGCAGACCTAAATCCCTGCCCGCTGGATCTCCGCGAGTTTGCCTCGCGGCTGGAAGAAAGAAGCTCGCAGGATTTACGTGGCTGTGAGCCGATGTAACGCGCGCAACGTTGATTTCAATTACTGCCTGTCGAGAATTTCCGATAATTATTACGAGATTGGCGACGATCGTTGCGCGAAATAGAATCGAGTTAGCTATACGAACATAAAGCGCGCTCGATTTCTGGCTATCGACGTATAATATTGAAATACCAGAGAGTGTACTGCTTTTTCGCGTTTCTGCGAAGTTCCATTGAGGTCGATGCGTAACGTCGATGTTTCCCTCGCACGCTGCTCGACAGGAACGAGATCGGCGCGAAGATCGGAGCGAACTTTCGAAACGTTCCTGGTGCGTGGCGACGCGTTAAATTAACTCGCAGACTTTTCCATTAATAAAAGGGACCGCGTGTATGGTGACACGCGTTTCGAACGCGACAAACCATACGCGGTTACGTAATCGAAAATTGACGATTTTTACGACGAACGCCGTGGACCGGTTTCCATCGCGCTCTAGTCCGTTCCAACATACGAGTGTTTGATTATTCCTAGATTCCAAACTGCTATGTTCCGTCTCTGTTCAACGAATACCACGAGAAAATACGAAATAATGTATAAAAAATGAGGGCGCCGGAAAACGAAACTCAGCTAAAATATATTCGACGAATCAACTTCTCAAGGCTTAAATTTACAAATAAAGGAGTTTATATCTCGATAAACGAGCAGTGTGAGTGGCGATTGCCACGCGAATCACGTACCATGCCCTCGTCTATCGAGGTGTCTTCCTCGAAGTAGCACTCGTCAGGTTCATCCGGTGTCAGAGCGGTAGGAGTTTCCGGTGACTCCTCCTTAATGTCCTGTCTCCTCATCCAGTCCATCTTCAAGACTTTCGAGCCTTCGGAGACCAGACCAGTCGATGCTTCTTCTCGATTCTATTCCTTACCCGTTTCCAACACAAGATCACATGTCTCTTCGGGAACTCGATCTCGTACCGCGAGATTAATCGAAACAATCGATCGGATTCGTACGTCGAAATGGGAAACACTGAAACGAACTACAACGACCGCTTTCCTTATCGTTTATCACGAACCACGCTCCGATTACGCGGAAGCCACTCCGCCAGCGACTGTCACTGACATTTGCCAAATGTCAAAGCTTTTCGTGCCGACTATGTAATATATCCGTGACGCTAACGAGGTGTCGGGCTTCTCTCGTTGATCGAAGCTCCGATATACCGTGCGCACCGGGACCACGGATGCACACGTGCGCCAATCGCGTACGGCCCGATAACGATGAACTGCAAAAAACTTATTCACTGTACGTTTCACTGTACGAACCGGTAAAATGATTTTGTCAGCAGAGTATGAAAACGAATTAGAACAAAACGAATTGTCGTAAGGAAGTTTTGCGAAGCTGCGAAAAGAACGTTGACGGGATAATCCGATTAAGAGGAAACGATCCTTCTCGTACGATAGTCACGAGTCAAACTAACCAACCAGATCTTTCAACACGAGGCTCTCTTATCGAGAGGAAAAACTCACACGCTATACGGCTCGATATCCAGAAGAGAACGCGTCGTTAATACACAGAGCGTACCGGCGAACCAAGAGATGATTGCGAGCGAGAGACGGACGCGCGCGCAGTCTCGCATGTGCACACGAGCGAGCCACGGCGGCGGTGCAGCTGCAACTGTGTGTGCAGGCCGGGAATGCTGGAGGTGGTATGGAGGCGGCTTGGTGGGCGCACTCTGTCTCGTCTCCGCTGCTGCCACCCTTTTCTCGCTCTGTTTTACCTAGACGTGCCTCGTCTGTCCTCTCCCTCTCTTTTCGACCGCCACGAAACTTTCTCTCTCGTATTCGTGAAAGCCCCATGCGTCGTTCACTCTCGCTCTTTTCCGTGAATCGTCCGTCTCTCTTATGCTTTTCACCTTTTCGTTCCCTCTTTCTCTCGTCTTTCTTTCCCAGTTGCTCGTAGTCACATCATATTTTCCGTCCCTCTCCGATGATTCGTCAGACCTAGCGTTTATCTCTCTCTCTCTCTCTCTCTCTCTCTCTCTCTCTCTCTCTCTCTCTCTCTCTCTCTCTCGTTCGAGCCTCTTTCTCCGTTTAATTTCTTCTTTCTCCTCCTCGTAGTTTCGTCATCCCGTCTCGGTTCCACTCCAGAGCGTTCCGTACCACCTCTAGCGCCCTCTCTGTTCTCTATACGTTCTATGCCGCTGCCTTTGCGCCATCTTCCTCCCACCCTTTGTTGGCCTCGCATTTTCCTTCTCCGTTTCGTTCGTTTCTGTTTCTTTGGTAACTCTCGACCCCTCCCCGTCTCTCTCCCACTGTCCTTCGTTTACCAGCCTCGTCGTATATATTATACCGCGACCACGCTGTCCTCTCTATATTTCGTACAGCTTCCCTCCTCGCTCCAGCACCACTCTATTTCCCCCGTCTATCCCGACTTCCTCCTTTCTTCTACCGCTATACTCCCGCGTTTCTGCTCGACCTCTCTTTCCTTCGCTACGTTTTCCATCTTCTTTCGCCGTGGCTTTTCCTTCCCGCGGCTGCACGAAAAACGGCAACTATCTTCCGTAGCTGGACAGAGCCGAAGAAAGGAGAAAAGAGACGGGGCAACAGAGAAAGGAGGAGAGAAGACGCGTAACGAGGGTGGCCAGGAATAATTCTTTCTCTTCCTCTTTCGTTTCTCAGCCTGTGCACGCCGTCTCTGTTCGAGAGCAGCATCCCTGTTCCGTTTCTCTTCCTCCCGCTCATGTCCTTCATCCTCCCCCACCAGGAACTGTCCGTCTCTCTTCAACTCGATCCTTTCCTCCCTCTCCGCAGTTCCGTGACCCCTTCCATTTCGTGTGGAGTCGCTACGAGCTACGAGTTCAGGGACGATCCGTTTTCAGTCGAGACCCTGGATCTAACGCCCCGAGGGATACCAGAAATAGCGACTTTCTTCTAGCGCCGGGGATTTCATTTTTTTATGCTTTGGTCGCGCGGGACCCGCGATATAGATTCGTACGGAGAAACAAATTGCCGATAAGGAAGAATCCTTCGCGAGAAAACATCGCTCTAGCTCGGCAAGTTTGAAATTATTTATGAGATGCGGATGCAGCAACAATCTTGTGGAAGAGGTAAGATTAGATGCTGGAATTCGTCCAGGTTATTAGCTTCGATATGCTTCTAGGTTGATGTAAACGAAGCTTCTGTTTAGTGAACGAAAGCATTCCTTAGCTCAGTAACGAAGAGCCCGTTTGGTAAGGAAATTATTAATTTGGATAAAAATTCTGTGTAACGTTTATTAACGCTATCACCGATTGAAATTTTACATAAAATTAACGATTTGGCTTAGAATATACTACGATACTTCGAACAAATTGTACTAAATCTCAGTAAAAATTTGTTATATATGGTATTACATAAAAAGCGTTTGGAAAATATGAAATTACCATTCGAGAAGCCTAAATAGCAATTCTACAGGAGAACCACTCTAGAGTAATAAAATAGAGTAATCAACAGCGATTAGAGTAATCGATATTCCGGACCACCCCGTGAATTCGTGAAATATTACGTAAGCCACGCAAATCACGCATCGTTGAATCGCAATGGACCGCGGTACATCCCTGAACTAGGTACCATCGAGAAAGGAAGAGGGACGATGAAAATGGCAAATATACCACGATAAGAACGAGGAGAAGAAGAGCAAACCCGATGCTAGGGCACTTGAAGAAGCGAAATACCTTAGAAAAAGATGGGCATAATTCACAGGACGAAGATTGACCCTCAGTATCGTAACTAGGAAGCGTATACGAAGGAAGACAACTATATTTTCACACATTTATTATCGGTTAATAAATAACGCTACTATGAAGTTTCTATCTATTACCTGATAAATACAAATTTCTTACGCAGTTAACGAATAACCACCCATTTTACGTACATTATTATACAATCTCTTTATGTAATATTGTCAAAAAATTGATAAAGGCAAGTAGAAATTTTCCAATTACGTTAAACAAAACATTCACTAACCTCTACTTCGTTTTGCTCCCAACTTTTATGTATCTTCAAACACTCGGAACACGAACAAATTCTCGACTAGTTTCGGTTACACAAACTCTCGGAAGAACTTTCGTCCGATCGAATAAGATAATTGTCTTGTAAAAGTTTTCTTGTATAAAATATCAATTGTACAAAGGTTAAGAATACAACGTAGAAATAACGCAAAATGGTGATAAAATAGACGATACGAAAGGACAGAAGCGCAGCGCCCCCAGTTAAGACGGCACTGGGGCGAACCACGAGAGAAAGGGACAGACGCAGGGAGAGACACGTGATGCTGGAACGTGTGTTAGTCATGGGTTGCCCATGGCAACCCACGCGGCTAATGTACGCGAGTACAGGCCGCGCTCGTTCAGGACAACGCTGCCTATATACGTACGGAGGGAACGTACGTATAGTATACGGCATACGTAACCCTGTAGGTTGTACTACGCGTACTACTACGCGCGTGTACAATGGAAAACGGGAGGTCAGGTTCGTGTGCGTCCACACACGTGGCCGAGTTAATTGATTTCGCCTCCTCGTTCGTTGCCACGATGTTGCCATTCGATCGGAGCACGCAATGAAACCGCGTTATCGTCGTCTACGTGCACCACGTAGCGACATCCTGACCACCAAATGGAGACCTTTCGGGTAGAAGGTAGAATCATACATGATATATGTAGACATTGGTAGATGAAACATAGTGTACGATATCGAGCCTGGCATTGAACTGGAAAACGATACTCTCGCGTTCTCCTGCTTCCTGTATAGACATTGTATACCTATGCACGTGTATTTGCATTCGATTTTTTCGAGCCTCTCGACCGTGATGACGGTATGGCATTCGGATGTTATCGATATTGAAATATCACGGCGCCCATTTCATTACTATTCTCGGCTTTTTCAACAGACGTCCAATTTTTTTATTGATTTCGAAGCAAATAAGATTCCCCGCCGCACCCAATCAACGAGGAAACGCAAGATTCGCATAAACGTCCGTTCCTCTTTTCTTCGTTAGCATTCGCACGGTGTGTGTAATCACCATGTGTCGAGATAGGAGTAATTATCCGCGGGTGGAGAATCGAGCTCGCGTTTCATTTTAACACGCGAAGAATTCGGACTAGCAAGCGCTGCAGCGAGGAGAATGCAGTCACACCGGCAGTTGCATCCTGGCGCAATCGTGCTGTGTGCACCAATTAACAGCGCTCCGCGCCGTAATCTGGGATACCGTGGTGCATGCAAAATGCATTCTACCAGCCGCACACTCTCGCCGCTGCTGGACACGGACGATCGTTATCGCTTGATTATCGGTCGTTGGTAATAGCGGCTTTCCAGGAACCGCGTCAGGAAGAAGGCTCTTGATAATTTAGCTTACTGCGATCGCTTCGAGAAAACGGGAACTGTTCCCCTGATTATGTAACGCGCTTATCAATATCGTCTCGTCCGGGGATAAAGGGAAAGCCAATGTTCGATTTCACGTTTTATCTAGTTTTATCAGGATTTATTCCACGAATAAGGTAGTTCTTTATTTTACGCTACTTGAATAAGCGCAGCCTCCAAGGCAAAGTCAAACCACCACTACCGTTGATCGGAGGATTGAAAAATAGTATCTATACAGAAATAATAAATCTTTCAGAAGACCCATATCCCATCTCTCGGTAGGCAATTCACGTACTTAAAATAGCCGTTAAACGGTCTAAATTCTCGATATAAATTATCGGGAAGTAAGAACCGTTAATATACAATCAATTATCAAGCTATAAACCATTTAATCCGATCCATTTCTCACGACTCGTTATTAAAAAAGGTCATATCGCCGATGATTATCATATCGCCGCGTGACACCTACAAGGAACAACGAGCCCATTTCGCGTCGTTGCATTATCCTGAAAACTCAACCAGGCCACACGAACGGTCGCGAACACATGTACAAGAATACACGCGCAAAGCAACGAGGCTCTCCGCGCAAACGAAAGAACCGATCGGCGAAGAAAGGAAACGCAAAGCGGGACACGGAGCGAGCAATTGTGCATCAAATTGAAACAGGCCACGAGTATAGCGTTCCCGTGGCATTATGCTCGGCCGTCCTGTGCGGTTCGCGCGTATTCGAGGGTTGCTCTCGCGCGCACTCGCGCGTCGATACGCGTAAGTCATGATTGCCGGTGTTCACGGAACGACATGCTGCCCATTAAACCCCACCAACGCTGCCCGGGACGAGTTGAATGCACCTAGAGAAGCCCGACCTCGCGTTTCTCGAACGATCTCAGCCTCGCGACCATACGCGTGGGAGTTTACATGAAATTCGTGGCCCGGACGAGATAGGTGCGAATGGAAACAATGTGTCGAAATCTTCGAACTCTTCTCACGGAGCAGCTTCGCACTTGTATCTTTCTCCCGGTGTGCTCGTTCCTTCGCGACAAGTTGCCAGGTTGGTTCGCGTGTGCCACTTTTCAGGCGAGCTAATGCGCTTCCTAGGTTCTTCTCGCTTTCGATGCCGACGGTACCGTTCTCGCGAACGGTCCACGCTCCTGTGTCCCCCGATATCGACAATATGGCGGGTAGCTGCTGCCGCTCGTGGTAAAGGTACTCGATGGTATAACGATCCATTTTGAGGTACGAGCGAAAAATGGACGCGATTCGATGACGTTTAACGCGAAGCTTTCAGCTGCTACACTTACCTACTTCGTTTATATTTTGCTTGTGTTTGCCAAGTTATTAGGAGAATATGGACGCACGGTGTAATATAATTTATAACTGAGCGAAGTTAGAGAAAAAGCTTGACGAAAGTGTTAGTAAAATATTAAGGGGTATTTTTCAGCTGAAGTTTCGGGTTGGCAAAATTTTCTACAACAGCTCTGTTCTTTCTCTTAACCTCAAGCCGACATACTTAATTAACGTCAATGTGAAACAACCGCACACCGACAAATTTAAATTCAACCTACAGCTACTCGCAGTGAGGAGAAAAATATCACAAAGCTTCGGAGACACGACGTTAACAAATCCCACGAATTCGTCGGGTTGTCGAGAACCGTGTACAAGAGTTCTCCAGGAGAAGGAAAAAGTACGTCGTTAATTTTTAACCAGCGGTGCCGGTGCTGTAACCACTGTGACTGTTCCATGGAGCTGACCAGCTCATGGTCTGAGTTTCGGACCTTTGAAGTCGTCGGCTGACGCAAGAGGCAAAAGTTCATCTCGAAAGATTTACATCTCCCGCGAGCGCGAAGAGGCAAGGTATGAAGCAACGGCTACGAGAGAGAAAGGGGAAAAGGGTAAAGAAATAAACGCCGCACCAGCTTACCGAGGCCAAAAGGGTCCCTGGGAAGCGGAGGCTATCCCACGACAGGACCTTAGCATCCTTTCAGGAGTCCCTCGCCGCTGCGCCAGCCAGCCAAGAAAACCAACGAGATTCATCGCGTTCGACGCGAGATATCAGAACAGAAGAAATTGAAAAATCCCTCTCTTTGAATTTATCGAAATTAAGTGCAACGATAACGTGTCATAGAACCTTTTTCCAAGTCATCGAAGCCACCGACTATAGTCGATTTCATACTAAATAACCTGGAGAGTCGTACCATCTTGCACACCAATAAAACTATAGATCTCGATCCCAAGAATCTCCTAGCGTGCAGATGGTCGCATCAACTAGCACGAATCGAGCGTAACTATTCATTACCGTTCATTGTACGAACAATTTTTCCAGAAAATACCAGCAACGTCGTATAGTTTCTGCAGAGAACGCTGGACAACCGCGCACATCGTTTTTCGTTGTCCGAGTTTAGAGGCGGTTTAACGAAATATGGAACCATGAACTCGATAGTTTACTGCGGCTGAGAATTCTGCAGCAACGTAGATCGTGCCTCGTCGCCGCTGTCGCTGGGATTAAATGGAATACCTGCACCGACCACGCCCAATGAAATGCGCATGTGGGCCCGATTTAACCTCTCCTAGAATCGTCATACTCGTTCGCGAACCTTTGTGCAGTTCTAACAGACTTACGCGATTGTTCGCGCGGCCAAGTTTACCAGAGAGTTCGCTTGCAACACGTACGAACGCTGTTGGGCGCTTTTTAATGTTTCTTTCAACTGTGCTCGAATTTTTCCTCTCGTTCTCCACGCGGGCAGAGCTACATACGTGAAACGGAGCCTGTTGGAACAGGGTGAATAATGTACGTTAAACAGAGAACGCGCTTCGTTTCCTCTTCCGTTGGAGAACGAAGAATAGACGGCGGAAAACAGTCGCGTTTGAAAGCCGTAACATTTGAATTCGAGCCTGAAATCTAACGTAGGTACGAAATTTAATTTATGTACTACTGCTCGAGACACAAAATTTGCAATTTGAAATTTGCAAATAGGCTTTGAAATTGAAAGGAAGTATAAACCCCCGAGTTACAAAATTTGGAACTGGAAATTTTGTTTAAAAGTTTTCCTTGGAAAGTTTGAAATTTAAACTTGAATTATAAACTTTAAAAATTGAAGCACGGATCAAAGCTTAAACGCTCGTCCACGAGTTATCCTCTGCAAACGCGAAGATCCAAATTTTTGATATGCAAAATGTCGAGACTAACGAGGATGTAACGCAAGAAGAAGCGCCGGTATCGCTTTCAGAGTCTCTGTTGTCCCGTTCCCGGATAAAGTAACGTTCCTGGAAACTAGGCGACGCCAATAGTCGAGGGAATTCCTTTCAACGAGCCAACAGAGAACAGCCGGCACTTACAGCATCGGCTCTAATTAGCGGTAATTAGAAGAAGCTTCGCGGACGGCGCCACAAATTGAAACCGGCGTAAACCAATCTAGAGGATGCCGTGCGAGGTAAAGAACGCTCCAACGAATCGAGTCAAACGAATCGCCGGCCAGTAATAAAATTGCATTTCGCGCGACGCCTCGTTCCAGCCCAGACCTTTCGCTTTGCTACAATTTCCTATTTTTTCAACTTTTTTAAATTCAATTCTACGTATATTCGATATATTGCCAGTATCGTGCGTCTATTTTCTCCATAGAATATTATCGATGTAGAACGCGATGCGATTATGTTCTGGAAAAAAAAAGGAGAGCTGCCTTTCTTTCGTTGTTCTCCGACGTAAAAAGCAACGGTTTAAGAACGCGTTGTTGCGCAACCGTCGACGACAATTGAACTGCAGAATCGCGTTATCGGCGAAAGGAAAAAGCCGAGTCGACTGGTTTAACGACGGCGTGATAACGAAATATAGGGCGCGTCGCTACGATGGAAGTTCGTCGAACCGTGGTTTGTAGTTACTGGCGTTCGTCAGCGCTAATAGAACGATCCGCGTGCTAGATCTCGCGGCGATTGCGCAATTTTCAAGGGAACGCCGCGCGGCATCGTCGAGACGTTAATAGAAGGTTACCGGAAGAAAAGCGGGAAGAAACGCGTTTAGAGGCGTCTCGTGTAAATCTACGAGAAAGATCTGGCAACGGGATCGATGGCATCTGCTGCCGGTTACGGAGATTGGCGAGCCTCGATTCTCCTTAGCCGAGAATAGTTGCAAGAAGCGTTCCTATTATTATTAGCATTCTATTATGAGTTGTATGAGTCAATGTATTACTATCGCGGTATATGCAATATAAGTAAGTAAAACGGTTCTGTAGAATACAATAGGATAACTCCGCTAACTCACAGAATCAGAACAGGTAGTGCAATTTTGAAGCGAAACCAGGTAACAAAAAAAAAAAAAAAAAAAAAAATATTTTCACATTCCATTCAATTATTTTCTTCCGCGCATATTCATTTCCATTTCTCTAAAAATGTTCATTCGCCTGCAATTTGGACTTCTTAAAACGCAACGAAACGACGTCATCTTCCTCGGATCGTCAAAAACTTATTTCCATAATTTCATAAGATATTTCCTTAATTCCATAGCACCATATACCATCCTTGTATGGTCGAAAGGAGTCGTAACAGATCCTTAAGACCATCAGGAGGCACAAATCGGACCGGCACGATGCGCAAGAATGCGTCGAGATATTTCGCGAGTACTGGAGTGGGAGGTGGAATTCCAACGAGAGGAGAAGACCGCGTCGAAGAAGAAAACGAAGAAGACGAAGAAGACGAAGAAGAAGAAGACGAAGAAGAAGAAGACGAAGAAGAAGAAGACGAAGAAGAAGAAGACGAAGACGAAGAAGAAGGGAGGAAGAATGGGACGAACAAAAAGAGCGAACAAAAGCGGACAGGCAGGGAACGAACCGGGCTGACCGGGTACACAAATTGCCAGCGAGATGAAATCGCTTGTTCTCCGGCGCGTTTTACCCTGAAGGGGTGAAAAAACTGTCCTCGGTGGATCGAATTCGATCGTTGTTCGCGATATATTTCAGCTGGATTTCCTGGTTCTATGCTCTTCGACTATGCGAGTCAAACGAGCTATTGAAAACTTCTCGTTGGACGTAGAATAGTGAAAGGCAGTGGCGATTACTTGGCAATGAAGGCCGTTGAAAAAGTGCTACGGCAATTATAGAAATCGAGTGGAGACCGTTTCCCTGCATTTCCGTGGAAGAAGAGAGGCGGAGCGAGGTGAAACACGCGCCACAGAGGCGTCGGTCGAAAAACCTTAACGGAATTACGTCAACCAAGCCGAGCTACAAATTTTCACGCCGTTCGAATTTTGTTTCGTCGAAATGGAATCTGTTTCTTGCTCGTGATCGATTTCGTTGCTACTCCGAAGCCGTGCGAGGATATTTATCACCTCAGCGAGTAAATTGAATTTTGATTATATTGCACACAGATAGTATCGTTTATGCGAATTCGCAATTTTACTCGCGCGATTAAACAAATAGGACGTAGAGATTTGTTTCATTCCCAAAATATCTTGGTTTTGATCTGTCGTAGATAAATTATATATATATATATATATTACGATGACACAGCCGACAGCAAGTAAAACGATTCGATATTTTCTTTTCTCTAATTTTTCCCTACGTTCTATTAGAAGAAGTTTCAGCTTCGTAATAACTGCAACTCGCCAATGACCCGTAGCCGAATGGAAAGCGTTCAGACACCGTACGACACTCTCATTAATGCCGCAAACAAACGAAGAGCAACGAGCAAAGAGCTTAATCCGGGACAATACCGAAGGCCGCGGTAAAGGAGCTGGCTGGCCGGTCTCCGGCGACGCCGAGTAGATTTCTTTTCGTAAAAAGACTCATCTCGCGAAGAATCCTGGTTTTACAACGTTAGAAAGCTCATTCGGATCGCGTTGTTTCAACGGTATCCTTCATCGCTCGCCTTCTCGTCGGGTAATTCTCTCAAGTGGACAAAGAACAGCTCGGTTTCTCATTATCTTAAAAACCCTTTCTGCGGTGTTCCAACGCCAACGTCCTCCTAGCGATCCGTTCGCTATCCATCAGGTTGGACCGCGAATTCTATCCCGGCGACGAAAAGCCCCGGAGAATCCGTCCGGAAAAAGAGGTCGGGACGACAAAGGATTTCTAATGGACGGCCGAGCACCCAGAGGACGCCTTATAAGGCGAACATCTCGAGAAGGTGGCTCGCACAGCCTCCTTTTGGTCTTTCTTCTGCCCTTCCTTCTTTCTCTCACGAGTATCTCGTGGCGACTTCTGCGAGTGGTCGCAGGCGCCTCTCCGTGGCCGGATTTAGACCGAAAAAGGAACACCGCGAGTTTCGGGAAGACGACGACAAAGACGATGAACACGATGGAACCGGCACCGAGCCACCAAGCTCATCGTGACCGGATCCCCTGATCCACCGATCGATACCATCCCAGCCCCCTGCCCCTCCTTACTCCGTATTTTGCCCCGAAACGATCGTGTAACCAGGAATCCAGCGAGCTTCTTGGAAGACGCGCCGAATTTCTGCACGATGCAACGTGTAGCTAGCCTCGTTGCCTCGTTCGCTTTACCTGTTTTACTCTTTTCACATTTCTCGCACGCTTTTTTCGTGCTTGAGTATGTTACATCGGAAGGTTGTTGCAGGTATGCCGGTTCCTCGAGCACGAGCTTCGTATTTCTTCGAGGCACAATGTGTACCTGTATTGGAAATTAGCTTTGCGATGTGTTTTTTTAGAAGAAAAAGAAGGGTTAGACGTTTACATGTTCGTAAGTGTCGTTTCAGTTTGATTTATATCCTGCTGTTGCTCCGAATATTTATAACCGCATCGCCCTATCGACGGAGTCCGACAAACAAATTGATCTAACAGAACGTGGAAATCGCTGCAATTGCCAACCGCTATCAGTTCGGAAATCCAGCAAAGTGTAGACAATGGCCCATGAATCAGCTGCAAATCAGCCGACTCCCCTAAATGCGTGCAAGTTGCTTCGACTGGAAACAAGTAGCTGGATTGGCAAAGGCCATCAGGTGGGTGTTAGCCGCGTAAATCGCACGATTAGGATTACCCGGAATCTGAATCGGCAAATCGACTCGTATCGTTCGTCGATTGCTCTCGCTTCTCGCTTGCAAACAAATCGATACCACGTCGAGCGTTTAAACACGCTTCGGTCGCTCTTGCAATCGTGTCCGGCCACGGCGTCGTAAATTATGCAATGAAACGCACACGCCAGCCGGACTACGTCGTCGCGTGCATACATATGTAAACGACGTAAAGCGTTCGAATTCACGTATGTAAATCGGAAAAGACGGTTCGAGACCTTTGAGCGACAATCGATTGGCCGGCTCGAAGCTCCTTATTGTCGGATGGACATGAACGCGGAGCAAAATGCAGATAGACCTGGAATATAGTTAATAATTCCTTGGAATTTTCACCAATCGGTGAAACGGGGTGGATCATCGAGAATGACGATTCCGGGAATCGATCGACGCGTCTTCCGATGAATATCTTATGGTAGGTTATGTAAATTCAGAGGAGCTGACCTAACTCAAATTGATAGCTTTCGGCCGAAGCAATCTTGTAAGTACCGTAATTTTGTTGTATCGGTGAAATTTTAGGCGTGTATGAATTTTAGATTACGACCAGACCGCCAATGTTTATGCAAATCTCTGTTTTCATAAACCCCGTTAAAGAAATCGAATCTAACCAGAGATTCGTTTCAGCTATTAATTACCCTAACGGGTACTGCGGTTTGTATTATTTTGTATATTTTGTATATTTTTGTACATTACGTACGTCCCGCGTATTCCTGTAACTTTACATTTTCTATAAATGCTTTATTTATATATATATATATATAAAAAGGAATTTTGCATAGAGAATAGGTCAGAAAAGTAGATAAAACGTTATCGTCTAGTTGCGTTTAGAAAGATTGCTCTCGTAAATTGACGTATAGTTCTGAGTGGAACACGATGTCTTTGAGTGGTGATTTTACTAAATTTATCTAATCGTCCCGCGGGTAGCAGCTGTTACATGGTCGAAGTCGTTTATCCAAGTTCAAACAGCTGCTTTGGAACGATGGAAACACGAAAGAGGCGCCGATGTTTCGAGGATTGATGTAGAACTATAAAGCGCACCTGATCCTAGCTTGGTGCGATATTCGAAAAGCGCAGTTTCGGTCTCGTTAAACAAACAAAACCAATTTTTCACGGTAGAATCTCAACATTTTCGTCGTATAAAATCTGTAAATTAAAAGATAATTCTTCGTATCCTTTCTCCAAAGAATTAAGAAAAATTTACTAACCGAAGCGTCATTTCGAAAAATCGATCCATGGCGGATAAATCGAGAGTATCGATTAATATTTCCACGAGAAATAAATTCGATGCTGCAAACGATTTTCCGTTATTTCATTTCAAGTTTGGCACTCGGTCCTTGCTACGAGAATATCGACGAACCAGGGCACCGTAAAGAACAAGAAATCGCAAACCGCGCGGCCATATCTCTTTCCTTCGTCAGCGAGTCGTTCGCTGTATCGAGATCGATTTTATTGCGATAGAAAATAGCGCGACTCATGCCGCCACGTAGCCGCGCCGAGTATCGAATCGTGACACAAGATCGCGCGCGTTTATGGCTTACCGTGTGCAGAAGATCCCTGAGATGCGAGGATCGAGCCGCCACCCTCGAGGACTTTGTTCTCCGGACCGTGACCAAACTGCCCTCCTTCATCGACAAGATTCTAGGCATCGTATTCGATCTGACCAATCGATACTCCTCCCCTGAATGCCTCCTCTTCTTCCTGAACGTGCCACACAACATTTTCGATCGATATTCGCTCGTCGTTCAAAAAGCAAAATAGTCACTCTGTTCGAGGATCATCGATCGATTCTCTCCTTCGGATGAAAAAAAGAAAAAAAAAAAAAAAAAGGGAAGAAAGAAAGAAAAACGATCGATCGAAGCCTCTTGGCAGATATTCGGGCGATGGTGCGTCGCCACGACTCCTTTCGCTCGTGTTCTTTAGCCACGAGAATGTTCACGAAACGCACGTCGTTCACCGTTTCCTCTAACTGTCCGGACAGGTTAATGCCACTGTCGCAAACTGGTCCTCGAGCGAATTCACGTCCCTTTAACCGGTTGCAAACGTGCTGACTGATACGCTCCTGAGATTCCTACGTTACATCCACACGGACACGAACGTATACACACAGGGACACCGAGGAAACCGAATATTTTTTCTCGCTGCTACAGCAGCATGGCGCCGCGTACAGATTCCTGCATCTATTTAACTGTCTCCTCCGGCTCCGCTCGCTTAAAGCAACCCTCTTCTCGCCTCTTTTATTTCTCGATGCTCTCTTCTGCTCCTCTAAATCGTGCTCCCTCCGCTTTCGGCATCTCTTTGCGTCCACCGTGCCACTCTCTCGGCTCCTTGCTTCTTTCTCTTCTCTCTACTCTCGGCCTGCTTCTCGCTCTCCGCACGCCCTCCCCTCTTCCCCGACAGTCGACCGACCTCCTTCGCTCTATCACGGCACCCACGTACTAATTAACAGCCGACGACGCGTACGCGACGTGCACGTCCCGCTCCACGAGCGAGTCTGACGCGGGATCGGGGTGATCGACCGGTAAAAGGAACTGGTCGGATCGATCTCCGGATCGACCGTGACGATCGCTCGAGTCTGCCTGCGCGGGATTCACAAACGGGTACACGGCTTCAAAATAGTGGCCTTTTGTCACGGCGATCGTGCAGACACTGGGTCCTTCTCCAACTTCGAATCCTCTTCAACGGGTCTTTGATACTTTTGATGTTCGATGCTGCTCTTCCTTGTACCAGTCGTTTCTCTTTATTCGTCGATTAAGTTAATTCATCCTCTGATCTTTCCTCGTCGATGATCTCTTACGGTATCAGCGATTGGCCGGCAGTAATTAGCTTTCGTCGAGGGTCGAACGAGTCCTTTGTGGTGTCTGTAGGTCGTACGCAATCTCAGGCGAGATCTTTTTCGGACGACCGATTTTCTCCGCGGGTAATCAGATCTCGATCGCGTACACGCGGCGATGCGTTCACCTGTTGTGTACCAGCCACCCTTGGCTGATCGCTCGATGCTTAATTAACGGAATCTCAGCCAGCTCGAGTCGCAGTGAGAGCCGAGAGTCGACTGAAGGCATAAGGCTCCGGTTGTGGTCGTCGAAGGAACCCCACCACGTTGATTTCAACAACACCCGGCACCCAGCCCGACCGGACGACCTGGTCGCGTGGCGCTCGGCACAGATACGCAGTGTTTCTCAAAATCCTCTCCTTTTCGTTCTTGCCAACCGATCCAGTCCTCGACGCTTTTCCAACAAATCTCCGTTCCACGTCTTCGTCCCGGTCATCTTTTCTAGACGGCAGTTTACGAGCTCGTAAAACTGTCGTTATCCACGATCGAGTGCATTTTGAAAAACTTCTCGTTCAAAACACAAGGTTTCTGACATTCGTCGTACAATTGTTCTCTCGTTCGCCTCTCCTTTTTCTTCTGTAACGCGTTAGCGTAGATTCGCTGCTATCTTTCGGAAAATTCCGATTCGCTCTGCTTTCCCTCTTCTTTCCTTTTTATTCTTAATTCGCGACAATCGAGACACAGGAATTCTGTCGTGTCAGCTTCGAAGATGATCCATCGATAAATAGACGTCGTCGCAAAAGTACGATCACGAGGCATCGATACGGCGAATCTCAAGCAAGTCCAAAGATCCTTCTTCCACCGATGTGGACAATACAGCTCGTTCCATTTGCTCTGAGAAACTGCACGTTACACAACGAGACGGTTCGCAGGAGGCACACCTACAGACGAGATAACCTCCAAGGACTAGTTCTGCGATACAGAAGAAAAAAAAACAGAGGAAGTATCGCGATCCGGGTGACCCAGTTTGCGCTCTTGAATTTCAGAATGGACGACGTTCTTTCGTATTTCAAGGATGCATTGTGGCGGCGGCGGCGCCAACGATACCATCTGATTCGCCAATCTTTCAGCTTCTCTGCAGCTTACACGGCAACGATCGCGCAGCTCAAACTTTTCATCGTGAAGCTGATCTTTGTCTTTACCAGAGATTGTTTTTTTTTTTTTTTTTAGATCGATCTTTACCAGGGATGTCGCTAGGTTCTTGATCTTTACGCGTTTGTAGGAAATTCCAAGGCACGGATACTCTTACTTTGTACATTTTTACATCCTGCATAACTATAACATCGGAGATCCACGTTCCAATAATCACTGGTTTGGCGAACTTTGCCGAGAACGAGAAAACCGACGCCAAACACAAAACCAAATTCCCTGTATCCTGCCTTTTACGTCTCTTCGTTCTTGGTTACGATTCAACAGAATGTTGCAGAAAAATGTCTTCCTCGAAATCTGCCTCGGCGAAGATCGCGTCCGAATGGATGTAGGTCAACTGATTCAAACTATACCGGGGACATCTGTCAGCTTGCGTAACTCCGCTGAATATCGCTATTAATTTCACGTTCAGAGGCCTTTTTCATGCGCGAATATCTGCGGTTTTTTTCCGCTCGTCTCTCGCTTCCATGGAAACATATTATTTTGCTGCTTCCTACCGACGATCACTGCTCATCGATCAAAAGCATCGAGTGCTTCCTGTCACGAACCGCCGCAAGGACGAAGATTCTCTTCAGCCTCGAATGTTTTTTCGTGGCACGAGCCGTGTCGAAGAAACTACCGTGCCAAGCACTCGGATCAAGAATAATACTACGTATTGCCGTGTGTCAAGCACAAAGAATAATCGTCGATAGAATTTGTGTCGTAAGTATCCAGACATTTATGCAGTGCAATGTATCGACGAAAGAGGCGCGATGCAACGTAATGATAATTACCAGTTGTATCATTCTCTTGTCTTACGTTTTACGTAAACTGTTGGTTTCTCCAGATTAAACGAATCGCGTAGATTTCTACTCTCGCATTGGCTCCTCGCGCTAACCGACAAAAAAGTACATTTAGAAACGGTAACTACCGGCGAACCTCGTGCTGCGAGACTAATATTCCATGTCATTGCACGGCATTCGATATCGTTTCAATCACGCGCAAAAAATACCGGGAAGCAAACGTTCGCTTCCTAACTTTCGCAACGAGAGCGATCAAACGAAATTCGAGAAGCCAAAGGTGTAGTAAATTAACGAAAGCACGTCCCTTCCGCTCGTTCGTTCGTAGACGTTGCGTGTAACTCGGTACCAGGCAACGAGCACCGTACCTTTGAACCGAGTAACACCCAACGATTCGATTATTCATCCCCTCTGTGCAACGTACTTCTATTCTTCCTATTTTTTTTTTTTTTTTTTTTTGCTTTCTGCCTTTTCCCAATTGTATCGTGCAGTTTGCGCGATAACCGTTCGAACGCCACGGATCGCCGCAGAAATTTAAACGAACGATACCAAACACGGCGCGATCGCGTTTGTTTCATTTCACACCGAAAATTACCAATTTTACCGATTACGGTCGTGCTGTTTTCTTTTCTTCTTTTTCTCTTTCTTTTTTTTTTTTTTTCGTTCGCAGCAGTTTAGTCTACATAATAGATCCTACGATTAGGCTGCAGCGAGAATCGAAGGATGATCTTGCGTCGAGTTGACCACCATCGTCACGGCCGCCACCATGCTGCGCTCAGTGACTAATAAAACGTTCGAGTGGCCGATGAATTTGCATCAGAATCAGAGTAATAACAAACGATAGCCAGCGTGGGACACAGCACCGAGGGCGTTCCAACCCTCGCTTCAGGAAGCGGATACGCAATTTTCGCGTGAGTCAGCGCAACCCTATCGAAAGAAACTCCGTCTTGAATTCTCGTCGTAGATCCGATCGAACGCGTTCGACGTGATTCGTCGTTAGGGCTAATTGAATTTCACTGGACGGAGGTATTGGAAACCGAGGAGACGTTAAACTTTAATTACGGCCGGATTATCGGACGACCGTCTCGCTGCTTTTCACCGAGGAAACGACGGGATAAACGAGCGGCCTGTAATTAATCCATTAATCCCGGTGGCCTTAAACGGTCGGCCAAACGACCGCTGGAAACGTCTAAGTTGCGTTTTCTCCGCAACGGAGCGGCCGTTGCGCTTTCTTTAATGAGATTTCGTATTTCACTTGACAGATAATGTACGGCGGAAGGATAAGAAACTTAACCTTTGCGCTGCGATCGCGAGGCATCCTTTGAAACGGTCGTGTAGTATACTCACGTACACGCGTGTAGCATAAAAACGTTCGCAAAGGGAAATTACGTTTCCTCGTCTAATTAACCATACTGAATTTATTCTTTTTGAAATAACCGTGCGACGCGGTTGAAACTCTCCGTTCGAGAAATATCCATTCAAGGAAGTCGTAAAAATCGTAACCGGGAATGGCCCGAGCAAAGACCAAGCATCCGGTTCTGAACGGTGATCGTTACTTTAAAATTTGTCGGTTCGACGAGAGGAAAATCGCCTAGGAGCTACCATGCGCTAGATCTAGTCACCTACTTCCCGCGGATGAAAATATCACGCGGGAAAGGCGAGCGGAAAAGCTCCGAGCAACTACGCGACCGTCAAAGCACGCGGTGTTCCTTGCGAACGAGTGGTTCAGCTCTTAAAACTGGAACGCGATTGTACGCTCTTTAATTGTACCGGTGAAACTTCTCTTGCCCTGGCAATCGCCCGGTCGTTGCGTTATCGCGGCGGTCGTTACGGCAACGATCGTTAGGATTCGTAATCGCCAGTACCTACTACAACTCGCATAAATACGCTTGAGTAATTACGCGAGCTCTGAAAGAGCCGATCGCTCGTTGAGATACAGGGGAATATCGCGTTCGTTGTTCAGTTTCGTTTGCAATTTACGCGTCTCTCAATGCCTTTCTACCGAGTTCTTGATGTTTCTAAAATTCGGAGGAATCAGTTCGAGTATCTTCCGCGAGACAGGAAAGATGAAACATCGTCGATTAATTCCGATACGAAACTCAAACAAAGACAAAGGAACGATAATAAAATATACAAAGTTTCCAAAAAAAAAAAAAAAACTGACATACCGCGTAACTTCGATCTACCAACCCGTCGTTTGCTTGCTTACCGTGCAACAAACCAGACGAAAACAACGTTCGCAAGCGAGTGTCACGAATCTCGTGAAAAATTTGAGAATCCCTGGATTGGTGCAGGTTTTACCTGAGGGATACGCATGCGCCGCGACCGACAGATGTTTCCTCCTCGCCAACTGTTGCACGCTGCTGCGACCAGAGACGATTCTGCATCTGATTTACCAAAGAAAGAAAGAAGACGAGAGAAGAAAGGAAGAAGTATCCCTCCATCTTTCCTGTTCTCCTCTCGCCCCGCGACGTCCAGTCGGATGAGAGGAGTCCTTGAAACAAGAGAGAGAGAGAGAGAGAGAGAGAGAGAGAGAGAGAGAGAGAGAAACGAGAGGAAGAACGTTTCTTTGTCGAATCGCCATCAAAAGGAACCCCGAAGAAGCCCGCACGAGGGGGTGGACCGCCTCTATTTAGAACGACAAGAACGTAGCCCTTATGTCGTTAAGACCCCGATCGATGCCGACGATAAGGGAGAGTTCGCGTGGTAGACAAGACCTAACCCAATGCCGCCGACCAAAAGGTAAGATTTATTACAGGTCCAATTCCCTTGACTTAGGTTCCTGATGCCTTTATTGTCTGTTTATTGTGCATAATTTCTCGTAGTGCCGGTCGAACCAGGCAGCCAAATATTCCCCGGTGTCGTATACTCGCACACCTATGTATCCAGAGATTCGAGGTGTAGGTTGAGGTTATTTAACGAAGCTTCCTGTAACGGAGCTACCGGCGGTTGTTCAACTGTAACGCGGATCTTCTCACTTCCACGTTCTTTTAATCTCAATTTCGTCTGTGCTTTCTTCCAACAAATTTTTCACTTCCCAGCGAAATATCATAAGGATCCGATTCCCAACCTTCGGATATTTCTAGGTGAACATTTATTCAAAATGTTCTGATATCGAAATTTTAATCTTATTTGTTTATCGAATAACCGGAGAAATCCACGGCGTTTTACCTAAAAATTACAGCTGAAAAATGGGATTCCTGCGACGAGAGATCACCGTCGATTAATCGTGCAACGATCGGAGAACTCGTCAAGGAATCGTCGAGTTGCATTATTCTGTGGACGACGATCGAGCAACGGACAAATCAAAGTCAAAGTGAACGGATGCCGGGAGGATAGCTTTGGAAGAGGCTCGTTAGAAGGAGCCACGTTGGCAGACAGCGTCGTCACCGGTATCGAAACGAGTCACGATTCACCTGCTCGTCCCGTGGACTCGCCCCTGCGCAATTCGCGTTACGGCCGCGTCGGTGAGATTTATCGCATGCGGAATATCGAGTGGCCAGGGTACCGGCAGTCCTTATTACAGCTTATTAAGCGGCAGTAAACCGCATATCCATGATCCAGGAACCGGTCACGAGCGAGAAGCAAGATCTCATCACCTGCTTCTCGTCCCGTCCTTCTTCCCTTCGTGCTATTCTTTCGTACCATCCTTTTTTCTCTTCCTCGCGCTCGGTTTCTTTTTTCCATGACGATTCGTGGTGGCGTAACTTCTCCAGGGACTACGAGACGCTGAGCTAAGTTACGCGCTATGCCGACACGTCGGAGGGACGAAAACAGCCGCCAAAGTTCTTCTAATTAAGAGTTACATTCCTTGCGTGAAAGAAAAGAAATATCGAAAGAATCGGGCCACGAGATGGACGGATATTATATCGAGAACCTAAGACGATACAAGATCACAACTGTAAGATAACGCTGGTAACCACGAGACCCCAAAATCCGGCCCCAAAATCCGGCCCCAAAATCCGACCCCAAAAGAAGGAAATTAATCAGTTTTAATAAACCACGGCTCCGGACGACAAAAATTCCTTTCGTAGACCAAGCCGGTATCTTGGAAAGTATCGGACTCCTCTTATCGAAACAACCTCGCTGGTCCATGGATGATCGGATTTTCGCTCCAACCTCGCCGTATAATCCGGCTTCATATATATTATACCTTCGGCGATGTTCGGCTACCTTGCTCATCCTGTCGGATCCCGGACACCTACCTACCCCCTTTTCCTCCTTGCCTCGTGCTGGACCATTTCCCTTCCTCGTCAGACAAACTTCGCTTCCTCTTCGTCGTAAAAGATCTCGTTCCTGTTGGTCGACCGTGCCACCTTCAAATCTCGGCCTTCGTCGAGGGGGAGGCGATTGCTTAACGACGCCAACCACCTGCCCCGGTGAAGAGGAACACGTGCTGCAGCTACGAGGCAGCTGCAACCGAAAGGACGAGACCCGTACACACAGGCGACGGGACAGGCTTCCCCTGTTCCGGAGGTGTCGAGCTTCAGAGTGTTGAGCCTCGGGAATACAGTGCAGACACCGAGCCACGAGGATGAGCGCACTTAAAACCGCGCGTCGTTGCTCGCTTCTCGAACCTTCGATCCGTCTCGAGAGTCCTCTCCCCTCCACAGACAGTTGCACGAATTCGTTGCTTGTTTCGTTATTAGTAGCTCTCCTTTGACGAGAGATCGTAGTATCGTAGATGGAAAAGTAGAGAAAATGTAACGGGGATTTAGTCGGATTTTTGGGCTTACGATGTCGTACACAGAGTACTCCGATTAAAGCGATTTTTTACTCGAGACAGTTCCGATGGATTTCCTGATCCTTGATGGCTGTTACAGTGGACCGTAGAGGCGGTCGGTGGATTACGAATTTTTGTGCAAATTTATCGGATTGAAAAGAATAGATGGAATCAAAGAAATAGAACCTAACCAGAGGTCTAGTTCACGTCCTCGGTTTTATAAGTAGTATGCTTCGAACGGTTTATATATTTTTCTCGTTAATTGCCCCATAGACAAATATTACGGACCAAACGCGAACGTGTCAAATCGAAACGAACCAGCTTCGTATTTAAACGCTAGAATGCCTCTAGCTATAATGGATAACACGTTGGTGCTGATCTTGAATCTTCAACAGATCTTCAAAATAGAACGATCGCATAATGGGGAAAAGCTTCGTGAATTTTAAGCAGAGCTAGAGAGGTCCTCGGCGAGCTGTGCAGTGGTAGCAGTATTTCCAGTTTGTTGCACAGATCTGGAAAAAGATTAGCAGAGCAACAGATGGCGGACGGGTCGCGTGTCCGATGCGAGATACAAGTTTTCTATTCCTTCGATTTTCTCTGCTACCTATCCCCGTGATGAAAATGAGGGTCCGTTTGTGTCCATACTCGAGAGAAGAGAGTTTCGTGGTCGGAAAACTCGGGCAACTGCCATCGATCTCTTCGATTCCGCCGCTTATCCTAACTTACGGTAAACTGAATTTTACGCGAAGCGAAAAGAAAAACTAGGTGTACCCGGATCGTCTTTCGGCGACAGTAAGATTTTTATCGTTGCCAGTTGCGAACGCTTCTGCAAAGGGCGACTTCGTTTCTCTGGGCTGGAAACCGAAGCAAACCAAGGATCGCGGCATCGGTTTCGCGTGACGCGGTCACCAGCAACGAGGCGCGGTGATAACGGTTCGCCTGACCCCGAGGCTGACGAAAACAGAAGCCTGATCGGGACGCGGAAGAGAGGATCGCCTTACGAGGATACGAGGGAGTTTAAAGCGGACGAAGAAGACCTGTCAAATTGCAGCTGCCTCTGGGCACGTGGGTCGAACCGCTACCTGCACTATTCTATACACGCTCGGTCTTTTTTTTCGACGCTTTTCTCTCTGTGTTTCTTTTTTCACGCGCAACACACTGGTCGTGGCCAAAAGGTCCAGGTTTCGAAACCAGGTGTCCCGACTTCGCTGACAGACCAAATTGTTCCTTTGAATCTTCTATTTGACGATGACGCTCTAAGCTTTCTTCGAGGGACTAAAAGTACTAAGTAGCATGAATTAAAGTTGTAAATTTAACGGGAAAACTTAGGATAGTATTTTCTTTCACCCCTGAAGATCTTTATACGAATGCTAATTTACCAAGCGTCTTGGTCCGACTTTCAGCGACACGCTAAAGCAAATTTTATCTTCGTTTAGCCTGATGTTTGCCGTTGGTATGATTCGATTCGATTAATTTCTTCGTAGAGAGATTCCCAGAGAGCGCACATTGGTTCTAAGAAATTTTTTCGTTCCATCAATGAAATCGTAGGGAATTAGAACCGGATATAGCAATATCGAGGTACGGAGGCTCTAGTCGCTTAACAATGCTAAGAAGAGTCGCACGGATGCGGATACAACGAAGCCCGCATACTAATAGCCGCCGGAAGTCCCCAGACATTTGTCTATTTTATGCTGGATGTACCTCGTCATTTGGTATAACACGATTCTACCTTTATTATGTCAAGGACTAAGCGATGTTGTGAATACACTGGCAGCTATCTTAACTAATGATCCATTATGAGCAGTACAATTTCATTCAAATACGATTACGGGGAATAATCGCGTATGTTGATAGAAGAATGGCGAAGACGATGCGAAGTCAAGGAGATATGATAATTTCAATCGACGATCTAATTTTATTTTACCGGGAATTAATTATTTTTAAGCGACAATTACAAGATACGCAATAAAACATTTAGTTAGACCGCAAGGGAAATTGTAAATCCGCGACTCGTAAAAACGAACCATTTAAATTTGATAAAAAAATGTTATTTCAGGTATAATTTAACTTTTATATTTTTTATATAAATGTTCCAAGCTGCATTCGCGCCACACGTATTTGAATTCCGAAAGTTTCGAGCGCGCTGGAGGGCGCTAGTGGAAACTTTACCGGTGATGGATAAAGCAGAGAACTGCATCGGGCCGGTAATGTACTCGAGGAAGATAATTCGGTATACACGAACCACGAAAATTATAGTTGGAAATATCAGATCGCGCTAGAGTGAGCTAATAAAAGATAGACACGGAATAAAATAATTAATGTCGTACAAAATAACGAACTGTCGTAATTTAGCAATTAATTAATCAAAATAAATACGTCGTTTTATCGTGATATGTTCGAGCAAACGAAAAATATTCGCAGTATTTTAATTTGTAAAGTTCATTTAATGAATTGACACGATAAAAATGAATAATAACGACAGAAGATTAGTCGTCTCTCGGCGAGAGAAGCAACAACAGTGATATGTGGTACATGACAATTAAGCATTGTGTTCGCTATGGAGAGGACAAATTAACATCGTTGTAGTTCCATCTGCATTCTCGGAATCCAATTGTGCAACTCGCCGCTCCAGAGGGAAATCTTACACGTGACGTGCAACAGAATCATAAAGCGGGAGATACAACGTATACGCACGCGTGCATCGGCAATTGTCTACCGTATACTCGGTTTAACAATCTTTGCTGTTCCAATTTACCGAGCAAAAACATGTACGCGATCTCGAGACACATGATACTTCTTTCAGAGATATTTCTCCACAAAATTTCCAAATAAATTAAAAAGTCTAGAAACATCGTCACATATTCGAAAGACGACCGATGTACCAAATACAATTTATGCGATGTGACAATTTATTCCAAACAACCGAGAAAGAATAATCGACGAAAAAGGGGATCGTCACACAGTTAACAGTTTTGTACGACAATGACAAAGATTGCTCTTAAGGTAACCACTGAAAAAATACGTACGTATCTAAAACAGATACGTAGAAACATGGATTGCGACAAAAGCGGCATACAAGTGGCGGACAGACAAGTGGCAAACGAAGCGAGACGCGATATCGAGTCACTCGATTCATTAATCAATGAAAACCGGTATCCGGCAATTGGAAAAAATATCGGACAAAAGGTCTTGCCTGCCTGGTTTTCAATGATCGAACCGGCAAACGCAGTGCGATATCGGCGAGTAGCCTGTGCCGGGGTCACCGACCACGCTGCAACGTTATCCATTCCGCGTTGCCAGGTTATCGATCTGTGCAGAGGCGCCTTGACCGACCTCCGATGCACCGCCAAGTGCAAGTGCAAAAGCTCTCTCACCTTTCCGCTCTCGGACAGGAAGGATCCGGCGCGCGCATCGCGCTAGACAGATAATCGAACACCTCGCCGTACTCGTACAAGCACACGCCAACCATTGTTGCACACGCAACGCTATACTTTTGCCATGGTTAACGCCACAACCTATCGAACTTACGGAAACGAAACGGTTGCAAAGGTTATCCTTCGAAACGATCGAACTCGTTGTTTCTCAGGACTAAGCGATGTCGGCAAGCTTGGCCTAGGTACGTCTATTAGATTTCTAAAATATCCTAGAAATAAATAAGTTGCATTTTCATTTCGTTCCATTCTTTCTCAGTGTCAAGCCAGAAAGTTCCACGTTCGTGGAACTCGAGAAGAAATACCTCCACGGACACGATACACGATTCTGGGACGAAGGTTGAGGTGACAGTGCCCGATCATGTGGATCGTCGAAGCGTAGAAATAATATGAAAGTCGAACTAACGAGTATTATGAATCGTGCGCGAAACACGGACAGAATTGATTAAATTGACGTTCTGACATACTTTCCTATGCTTTCGATTTGACTATTTGTTTCGTTACCGCGTCTTTCGATAACGTTGCTTCCATTGTCTAAACTTTCACCGATACCGGCTCGTCGCTCACGATCAACGATAATACTATTCGCTGTCTATTGTCTCGTAATTACACGGCTGCGAATTATGCCTTCTAGAATAGCATTTCAACGAGCGCGCAGGTAAAAGCCAAACGATTAACGCTTCGATTATTTGCAGAAAATTACGATTGTACGAGTAGAGCACTCTACTAATCTTGCTAATATCCTAATGATAGCCTGAGAGGTTAACACACGGGCCGATGTAATTAGGAAAGCACCGAACCTGTTAATATCGAATCTAAACGGTTAATGGTGCCCATATGTGTGCCACGTTATAGCAACATCACGTTATAGCGTTCTATTACATTTCATTATCGTTTTATCCATCGAGCTAATCCCATTCTATCAGGAGCTATTCAAAACGACTGTTCGCTTGCTGCTACGTGCAAACACCTGACCTGTTCCAGCGTCCGGTTTTGATAAACAGCAACGAGACTCGTGAAACCACTCGATAATAGCGCTGCAACTTGCGACAATGGAAATAACAGGGAGAATCGAACAACATGTTCGAAGATAAAGAAAATTTCAATTAGTCGACGATAGACGACAGGCGGATGAACTAACTCCATTTTCGATATAATGGAGTAGCAAGTGCGGATAAGCGATACCTAACACGTAGCTATCGATTTTCCGTGGCGCTGTTCGGAACAGCGGCACCAAGTGCAAGTGCAAGTGCAAGTGCAAGAACTCTTTCGGTCGTTGGCCGCGACTTGAACACGTTTAATCTATCTTCTGCCGCACGAGTGAACTGCTCTTCGCGCTCTCGTATCTATCGCTCGTGTCGTCGCGTAAGATACGCTCGAGCAACCTTACTCGAAAACCGTTGCCATCCTAACGAGCAACGCAATTTTCACGCGTCGTTTATGAACCAACAACCTCCATCTCCACTTGAACACCTTTCCATCTATCATACTATTTTCCAGCGAATCGCCTGACTCGTATCCATTCGTACAGATACCATTAGGTTGTCCGCGAAGTTTCTTTCGTTTGACGAGGAAACAACGGACGCGCCACATTTTTTATTTCCTGTTATTTTCTCGAATTACGTACGATCGTAACAATAGAAACGGAAGAAAATGGATCATACGTGAT
The DNA here is from genome assembly GCA_014737475.1 of Bombus confusus. NCBI lineage: Eukaryota > Metazoa > Arthropoda > Insecta > Hymenoptera > Apidae > Bombus > Bombus confusus. The sequence continues at coordinate 2,957,236 of JACXIV010000014.1, forward strand.
TCGGTAATATAATAGAAAAGGAAAAATGTCGCGCGTCTGTCGTTTCCTCGTAAAACGAAAGAAACTTTCCGGACAATCTAATATTTTATTATGGAAGTGTAGAAATTCGAATTTCAACGGATTAACCGTCTTCTCGCTGAAACGGAGAACAGCGTCTCGGATGTTATCAAAAGCTTTCGTAGAAAATAATTTGCGACAAACTGCAGACCGCTCCTGTCCAATTAACGGTGCAAAGGATCGTCGCGGGACCGGAACCTCGAGACGGAAAGCCGTTGGAAATTCCGTGGTCGAACGGACAAAGTTCGAATCGCAATCGTTCAGCCGCGTCAATTGTCGACAATTTGTCGCTTTGCGGCTGCTATTGTACGGTCGCGGTGCCCGGCCATGCTATCGAGCAGCGCGACGAAAATCGATTCGTTACGCTGAACGAGCAGATTGAAATCTCGTTTTCATTGTACGTAAGATTTATATCCACACAGACAATCCGACCCGTAAACTTCCATTCGAATCGACGAAAATTCCTGCGATTCAACGACGAAACCGGACGAACCGAAGGACCGATGAAATTGCATCGCGATCGGTCGAAAACCGCGCCTTCCGTAGAACTCGAAACGCCAACAACGACGTGTTGTTTTTCGCCTGGACGAGCGTCTACCGACGAATTATTTAGAATTCAGACTGCACGCGGATCGACGCGGATCGACGCGGATCGACGCGGATCGACGCGGATCGAGCGACGTGGTACTACGCCGGGAGCTGTTCGAGCTGAACGTAGTGAACTATCCTACGAATAAATCTGCCTTTTTTCCACGGCGATAGTTCGTTATTCATGCTATAAATTAATTATGGGATAAGAAGTACTTTTCAGAGGAAGCTTGTTCGTTAGTTGCAAGCAGTTAAAGCCGAACATCGTTACTCGGCCGATAAATGTAGTTAATTGGATGGCAATTAACGTAGTCAACTATGATAAAGCGAAGTGATAAAACGGCCAGTTCTCTTAAAAACTTACCGCGGTCAGGCTGTCCAACTCGCCGAGCCATTCGTTCAAGAGTTGTTCCGGGTCTGTCTCGTTGTCGCTGTCCTCGCCTTCCTCCTCGTAGCGCTCCATCATGTACGCCGTCCTTAATCCAGCTTACAACCGTAGTCTATGCGATTCTCCTTACCCTCTGTAAACACACGAACGCGACACGTCGATTCACCTCGTTAAATACGCCGCATCCATTGGGATAATTATACGAGAGATATGTTGGCAAACGTATAACGTTCGACGCGCTGGCAAATTTCAAATCTCTCGAACGACAAGTTTTATCTACTGGATGGTACGATAGGTGCGCGTTAAAGATCTCCAGGGCTTTATTACCGCTATTAGAAACGTTCGTCTTACTATAGTGGATATCACATGGTCGAGCAATTTTTAATTCAAGTGCAATCTTTCGTCGCAAATATTAGGTTGTCCGGAAAGTTTCTTTTACGAGGAAAGTTTTATAAGGAAACAACGAATGCGCCACATTTTTTTTTTTTTTCGTATTACTTTATCGAATTACGGACGATCGTAATAATAGAAACGCAGCAAAATGGATCCATACGTGATTCGGTAAACTGATAGAAAACGAAAAATATCGTGCGTCTACCGTTTCCTTATAAAACGAAAGAAACTTTCCGGATAACCTAATAATTGTATCGCAAAGACACGTTTTCAAACTCCATAGACGTAGAAAATACATGAAACGTAGAAAATACACGACACGTACGTTTCAAGCGATTTCTACCAAACTTGGCACTAACCCTTTCTGCCAAAGCAACTCTTTGCCAAGCTGCGTCTCCTAAAAAACAGCCTACACTCGCACAATAAACTTGAAATGGTCTGGACAATAGGCGAAACGAATCCTGTCGTGGTGTCGGGGCGACGCGACACTCGAAATGGAATTCGAACCCCTGATTCGCACACCCCTTGGAAATCCCTGCTAATGGGCACCGCTAAACGTTTCAGAAGCCTTCCCTCCTCGGACTCGCAGTCTCATCGACGCAAATTGCGCCGATGAGTGACAGCCGTCCGACGAGTTCGCGTGCGACTCGCGTCGAAATAGCGTCGCGCCTTTCTACGACGCACGTCGACCCGCTGGATGCATTATGAAACGCACGAAAGAAACCAACAGGCTTGACACTGACATCCCCGAGGCGGAGTTCCAGCCTTCTACGCACGATTTACCCGCCACGCTGTTGCGACAGCGAGCTCGACCTGTTCCAGGCCACGATTAATCGATGATAATTATGCCTGCCAGCTGGCGCGACCGCTTCCGACTTTCGCGAGCCTCGTAATTGCGTTAGAAACGATCGGCAGCAAACTAAGCTCCATTTTATCGAGCGCATCGAATTTCTGCATGCGATTGTACACGTGGTTTGTTGCAGATGCATGTTTCCTGCGAAGTAATTTCCAAATAGAAGTAATTTCCCGAAAAATTAAATAATATTAGGTTGTCGGAAAGGTGTCTTTCTTTTACAGACGCGTCTTTTACAACAATGCAACTTTGTGCGAACGTGAAACCTAATCCGTCGAACGTTGTGATCCTCGTCTTGACAGAACAAAATGGATCATACGTAATTCGATAAGATAGTATAAAACGACGAATGCATCCATCATTTCCTTGCAAGAGGAGAAAAACTTACCGGACGATCTAATAAAATAGTTTAGCGGCTGAGAAAGAATTCGCAGAAGCAAAATTTCGACGATTTGTACCTCGCATCTCGATTCGAGCGTTTCGCAAATAATTTACGAACGTTCTACGAGTGAATTTCGATATGTCGATAAGCGCGGAGCCACTGTGGCAAAGTTTGTCGCGAATATTTTCTCGTTCGTAAACGGCGAAGGAAACGGAAAGACGCGAAACGTGGAGCAAAGGTGGAAGGGAACGCGTGGTGGAGTGACGAGAACTCGTGTCCCACTTTAGGACGAGCCGGGTATGAAAAATGAAATACGAACGACTGACCAGAAAAGCCGGTAGTGAAGGCATAAACGCGTGACGCCGACATACGCCTACCAAGGCGAGCGCAAACATTGAAAAAACAGGTTGTGGCGCCCAGAAGAGGAGTGTGACGCACTCGTTGCTCGTTAGTCACCGTCTTCCTGGGGCACGATCGTCCAAAGAACTTCACTAAAAAGTTTTTGAACTCCGGCCAAGTGGTTCATTGCCAAACTTAGCTCGTTGTGAACGGACGTTCTTGAACCAACCAACCAGCCACCGTGGTTCGTGCTTCTCCATTTTGCTTGCTTTCACTGGCAAAATCACGAGCCACAGTGTTGTCGAAAATATGAACTTCGCAGCGACACGGATCGACCTACTCGATCGAGAACAGAAAATTTTTCCCGTGGAAAGAGGCCTTTTCGCGAGGAACGGTTGTTGCGATTTCGAAAGAAGAGTAGAGAATCCGGCAGCCTTTCGGACGAAAGAATCCGAAAAAAAAGTAAGTCGATGTTGAAATTGTCTCTCGTACCAAGTATCGTTGGATATGGTCGAAAAGAAACCGTGTAACGAAAAATCGTTGTAAGTTATAAATGGAACGGTTGAACTTCTGACGACCGTGATGTTATAACGAGGCTTTTTATTATGGAACCGGCAACGATGGATCGCTGTGACACACGTGAAAAACGACTGACGTCAAAAATATGTAAATCGGCTTGTGCAGAGAAAATATACGCGTATCATTACGTCATGGTATATGAAGCCATAAGCGATCACAATCTACGTGGAATAATCTCGTACTGGATCGCGTTTGAGAGGCTGCAAGTCACAATCTCTTTTCAAAGGTACGATACACAATGGTTTTTCAGCGTAAGCTTCTCTGTAACGTTGCCTTGGCCCGCGCGTGAATCTCTCGTTGATTTCCACAAAAGTACCTAACCACGATTTAATATCGCATTAATTTCCAGAATGGTTTATTCTCGCGTAGGCTGCGCCACCGATTTGACTCCTTAAACTGCGCTTCAATCTTTTAGAAACGCGATATCTGCCGATCGAAAATTGCTTGTTCAAGGAATACGAGAAACTCAAGGAATACAAGCGGTTCAAGGAATACAACTCCGCGTCTATATTTCTCTATGTTGCAAAACATAACGCTGAAAAATACATAATTCAAAGAGAGGAATAAGCTTTTATCCGTAAATTTTACAAGAGAAAAAAAAAAACATGCAAATTACCTATAGAGTTCGTACAAAAAATAGGACAATCACAGAGGTGATTCACGATCTACGAATTCACGAAAGAATTGAAGAAAAGTTGTACGCGAAAATTCAAAGAGGCCGTCTACGATTTTCCCAAACAATATCAAGCTGGTCTGAAAAGAACAAGAGAAAAGTAGAAAGGGGCAAGAGAGACTGAAACTAGCGGCGGTGGTTGCTAGCCAGAAACACACGCGAAAGGGTTGAACGCTTTCGTCGGACCTGTTTTCAACGAATTTCCCGGCAGCGTTGCAAATAACGCGTTTTACGGGGACGAACGAAAGGCAACACGAGCCGGTGTTGGTGTCTCGTGACTTCGCGGTTCGCGCGTGATAATAAACACCGGAAGCGGCGAGGAAAAATGCCAGCAGCGAAAAAAACTTTCTTCTGTGGTGGATCAAAGTGCAGCTCGTTGCGAACGAACGTGCAATCTCGGGGGGAAAACTCAAAGCGGGAGTCGTCGACGTGTTCGTACGCACGGGAAACTGCATACTGACGTTACCCATTTCCCCGAAAAATATACATAGAAAAAATATATATACAAAATGCAGACTGTTTTGTTCCTCGTTTCCACCGTCATATCCTCAACTGCGTATAAATGGCAGAGTTATTTTAAACCCAGGTTTTTCAAGCGAAAACGTGGAACGATATTTGCAGGAATTGAAAAAAAAAAAAAAAAGAAAGAAAATATATATCAGATATAATAGAACGTCTGGTAAAAATAGATTCTCGGACGACTTTTTCTCGGTCAGATGGTCGTCTTAAAACGATGCGCGCGTTGTTCGAACTCTTCAAAGTCGCTGTCAACAAAGTGCAATGGTATTATCTTTGACCACCGTTGTAAATTGCAACGACGATCGCAAACCAGCGACAGCAATCACCTTTTCGTTGCACGTGTTGCGTGGAAAGCGACGAGGCGAGGGTTTGTTTTTCGCCGTTCTTGCGCCTCTAAACGACCACTTCAGACATCGATCGAAACACCCGGCACACGTCGTTAGCCACAAAGTGACACCGTGTGACGAGCAACTCGCTACTCGAAACTACCGGAACCCTGTTTAATCGTTAATTGGTGACGCGTGTTATACTCCAAATGAACGTACGTGTTTGCTGCATTCCCGTGGTTCTGAATAATTTTAGCGATTTTTATCGTTAAAAAGAGTCAATTTACCGATCTATTGACACTATACGCAACATTGTTGCGACAGATTCCTCGATAATATTTACGCACGCCGTACACCGATCGTCGTTATCCCGCAGATCCAAATTTAACAACGAATGTAAAGCCGAGTGACCACGCGAAGTTGCAACGGAAACTTCACCGTCTCTCCCCATAAATTTCAACAATCGAGATTCACCCATCAGCACCGGCCATAGGGCCAGAGCTGACCATCGATATTTTTCGTTCGACGAGGCATAAATCTCGACCAAAGTAACCGACGCGACAGTGAAAAGGAACAACGCGGTTCCAATGTGCGTGTAGCGAAGAGTATGCAAAGTTTGCGCGGAATAGCGGCGAATTAACCGCAGAAATCGATTTACTTCGGGCGGGGTTAAGTAACATTTTATGTAGCCGTGTACGAGGATCGAAGCGGGTTGCGTATACCTCGGCTGTAAATCAAGCCGAAGAAAGCCTACGCCGGCTTTCCAGCGATCGCACCAACGCTCGACCTATAACTAATGAGCGATTAACAGCGTCGTGATAAATTCTTATTTTTGCGGAGGACGCGCCACGGCGCTCTATCCATTGACACGTACATCGAACTGTCTTTTAATTCGGATCTGTGCAGCTCCTTTCGCAAGCGACGCCAGGCGGTTAATACGCGTTTGCTCGCTCGTTTGCATACGTTCAGGCGTACACATATGGCGGTAGTCTACTATATCGTCGTGTGAAAGTTGCGCACGATGTGCTTTTACGTACATCGAAATGGCAATTTTGCTACGTAGGCAGAGAAAGATTTGTGGATGGAAAGATCGAGTTTGAGATAAGAACCTTTTGTTTGGCGAATGTTTCCATCTCCTACTTCCACGATGATCCGATTGATTCTTCGTTTCGCGAATCACTCGGTTCCGTCGCGTTTTCAATTTCGTCAAGATTTCACGAATACCGAACGCGTAGAAGAGGAAGCAGCGACAGGCAGTTTACGGACATTAAATTCCCTTTCGCCCGAGTAAAATCCAAGCCGTCTCTCGTTACTGAATATTCTATTCGCTATACAGCCGAACGGCAGAAACAATTTTGCACGCGCCAATTCCTTTTCGTCGGGGCGAAAACTCGGCTGGTGCTGCGGCGCGAACGTTTCAATGGGTCAGATTCGCGAAAAACTGTTCGACCGAGCCGGAATTTATTGGATTTCGCCGCGCCGTTCCGCAATTACTTCGAATACCACGGACGATCCACGTCTATGGAATTCGCTTGCGACGCGAATGACAAATGGATCTGACGTAATTCACCAAGAGGATTCGCGGTCATTGGGAGTCAGGCCTCGTCGCCTTCTCCACTGCCAGCAAGCGGTTGCTTTTGTCTCTGAAATTTTCCACCTTACGTAAACAAAACTGTTAAACAGACAATCGTCTGCGAATTTCAATCGATCGTCCATATTCAGCATAATTATTCTTTAACTCGGATATCGATCATCTGCGCTCTCCTATACGACAGTTACCGGCTATCTGGCAATATTAGCAAGTCGATAACTTTCGACTTGCAACTAAACCTTTATCGTTGAAGCAGCTTTCACGATTTTACGAGTTACGAGATAGAAACATCGATATATTACGGTAAAACTCCGTACATATGAAATTTGTCGCGAGACAAATCGCATCGAATTTAACGCAGCTGAGAAGGTATAAATTCGTGGCCACGTTTCTCTTTTGTGTTTCCGTTGATCGAATGAATCATGCGATTGAGCAATGTAAGTAGAGTCTACGTATGTCTACATACGGCGTAATGAACGCTCGAAGCGACGGTAACATTAAATCATCGAGAAGCGAACGAGGCCTTGCAACCGACAGTTTTATGTAATACCGCTTAGAAAGAAAACCAGAGATGACTCGTTTTCTTACGCATATGTGCGAGTATGTCATCGGTAAATATACGTGCATCGACGCTCTTGAAGCGAAGCTGTCTTCGCAGTGTTTTTCGTGTTTTGTAGCGATAGAAGCGTCGATTAGCGAATGAACGACGAATCTCGAGTCTCTTTCAGCACGTTTGAACCACAGCCACGATATCAGTTACAGGTGTGCTGTGTTTTATCAATTGCGACTGAAAATCGCGACTGAAAACATTTGGTCAGAATTTTGTATAAATCGTTTGATCAACAAAATAGCTACTACCAGCAAGTCCATGTTAATTCGTCAAATTCCATTTTAACATTTTGTAGCTGTATCTACGATCATTTCGTACGAATATCTCCGTCTGCCGTGTCATTACGTTACGAAGAATACCGATGACAAAGTGTAACAACAGGTCGATCAGAGCGAGACCATTTATAAACCGACGGAAAATTTAATTTAGCGCGTCAATGGTCGTTCATAGCGATCGACATCGACCGACAATGTTCACCAGGCATGAAAGCCTTCGTGCGGCCGACTTTTCCCTTTCGACCTGTTCGCTGAATGTTTTATTGCGCAACGTTTAAACACAGCGATGATAACAATGCATAACAAAATGTGTGTGTAATCCAAGCGTAAAACGTTAGTCCGATGAAATAAAAAAGAAAGAAAGAATGATCGAAACGGTGGTTATTGGCAAAACGAGTCTATTCAATCGATAAAATTCGTATCGAAGTGGAGGAAAAAAAGTCCTCGTGACTTTATGCCATCAAATATTCTGTGCAACGTTGTGTCGTTTAATATTCGATGGTATCCGTGATAACATCGTCGTATTTCAAGCGAGTCTACACGAGAGCCATAAATAACCGAAGTACGAGGATCCCGAAGCAAATTGCAAGTTGTAGCAAAATTTAATTTACAGGTTATATATCACCAACGAGCTACAGATACAAGCTTGTTAGCTTTCTTTCCTTTATGGAAAAGAACGAAATGGAAAAATTACACGACGATTACACGATAAATTGCCATGGAACATCCAATTCGATTAATAATTCAAACATTGCGAATACGCGTGCAACGTACAACTATGTTACATCGTTTAAACTTTTAACGAATTTCGTTCGTGATCGTTGATTAAAGCTCGAGCTTCATCGTTGCTGCAAATGCGCAGGATGAAAGCTTTTTTTTATATTTCGTCTATTTTTTATGTCGGTATTTTGATGGTTCGAGCGAATTCGCACGATATCCGTAACGAACGACCGAAACGAACGACTCGAACGCTACGATTGCACGACGTCTGCCACGGAAACCAGCGCAATCGGCGGAATATCGCATTTACCCGGCACGTTTCGATTAATAGAAACGCGTAAGCGGCGCAATTAGGCACGGGCTCCGCACGCGCGAAGTAACACCGCGACTCAGCGTCTCGAGAAAAATTAACTAGTTACCGATTCCACGGACCGCGCTCTCGACCAAGGCAACTCTATTTCGCGCACGTACGCGGTCAGAAACCGGCCGTTTAGATTCCGCACGATCGCCGACTGCAGCTGGATCCTGTCGGTCCCATTAATTCGACTCGCGTCACGCGGTTCGACCAACGCCACGCACGCGTGTACGCCAATTACCATCTCGATACCATCATGGGAAAACAATGAAGCGGTCCCTTTCGTTCGAGTCTACCATCATCGTGATACGTTGCAACAGTATTATGGCTTGGTTCAGTGGTTGAATCGGAAACTGGTTCAGGGTTGTCGATCGATGAGTTAACTGCCTCTGCCAGTATATGAATTTTTTACACGCTTCGAGTATTTGTCATCGATCCTGTCGAGAGTGTGGCAGGTAAGGCTCGTGTAAAATGGTATCATTCTCGTTTTAAGACGATTATTTCTACGCTAGAAATATCGACGACTAAGCGTATGTTTGTAGCAAAAGTAGATGGAGAAACACATAACGCGCCATTTCTAAACAAATCTAAACGAATTATCGATATTTCGAAAAGAGAAAGAAACGAGTGAAATCTACTGATCAAATTTCTCCATGAACTTAATGCATCGGGTTGTCGGAAAAGTGTCTTTCTTTTACAGACACGTCTTCGACAACAATGTATCTTTATGCAAACATGAAATCTAATCTGTCGAACGTTGTGATCTTTATCTTGATAGAACAAAATAGATCATACGTAATTCGATAAAATAATATAAAACGACAAACGTCTTGTGCATCCATTATTTCCTCATAAAACGAAAGAAACTTATCGGACGATTTAATATCGTATGTATACGAAGAAAAATGATTTTCCAATCGTCACTGAATAGATGTTCCATTCGAAGATATAGGAAAGTCGCAAGTGCGAATGGTGGATTATTAACCGCGTTCCTAAACGCAACTTCGCGCACCTTGTCGTCGAACGAAATGCTGCTGCGTTCCACGGGAGTAGAATTGCATCGCAGGACGATGATAATTACCATCGACGACTAATGGAGCGAGAGGAACGAGTTTATTTCAAGTTGCCGTAGGTGCCCTTGCAAGGGTTTATCGCGACCCGATGTCATAGAACGGATGCACGGGGTGATCGGTAATTTTACCGACGCGACGGAATAATTAACGCCTGCGCCAAACAACCATGCAAACTTTACGACACTGAATAGTTAATGCTTGTCGAATCTTCTCTTCTTTACCAATGGCTATTTTCTCTTTTTTCTTTTTTTTCTTTTGTACCTTTTAGTTGGTGGTCATAGAATATACAGAGACAGTTGCCTCGAATCTTGAACAACAAAATCAAAGCAGAATAATTCATGTAGCTTGCTTTACGTACGTTAAAATTGACGACACGCGTGCTTAGAATTCCGCATACTCTTTTCATTATTGATTTGGAGTTTAAAAAATGTACTTGCTGTCCCATTATAGCTTCATAATTATTAATAATTAATACCAGCTAATGTAGATTCTAATCTTGTAATAAAATAGTTCGGCTTCGATAGATCCGTATTATTCGATTATACGCTCGTGTTCAGACGGAATAATACGAAGCTTACTGCGATTCCGCAATGACAGCATACGTGTTCTGGAATTAATTAAACGACGAGTAGTATATTACAGTCGCTGCCCTTGTTCTGAAATTAACCCAGTTATGCGCAAAGAATTTTCACAAAAAGTCGTTTCGATGGATGGCATTGAGTCGGTTGCACCGCTCGCCGTGAAAACAGGAAGCGATCGGAGCGCAGAGAAAGGAAAGAATGCGCTCACGGTGCAGCCGGTTTGCACGTCCTTGCAAGGTTTTGTCGTGGAACCATTCGATGAAGTGTGCGAAGCATAGATGCACGGGACATAGACCGAGATATCGATTGCTCGATTAATAATGTAACGACCTAGCAGGGGTGGCTTGCTTCTCGCGTCGACTATGTACGTGGCAGACGTTTCATTGCGTAACGCGCACTCGCCTTTCCAACTAACGGCGATAAATAGAATTCTTTGAAACTGTCGATGGAGATATCGATGCCTAAGAAAATTCTCAAGATCGAACGTTAAAGAATAATTATACAGATTAGCGCGTACATATACGAGAGATTCGACAGATCAGAGAACTGCTGCATCTGGGAGTCGTTTCGAGAGTCGACATCGAACGTGTTTTCTTAAAAAGAAAAATTACCTGTAACAATTCGGATTATAACACGTTTTCAGAAATATCTTTAGATATTTTTTAAATATTTGCGAAAAATATTGTGGATGATTTAGTAGAATTTGTCAACGTGTAAAACCATTGAAAACGCGAGCCTCGCGAATGTATTTATTTTTGAGGAATATCATGGCAAACGTGTAAAACGGTAAAAATGAAACATACACCGACAAACAGGATAGGGATGATGTTTTTTGATAGCTTATCGAAGTTATACGTTACGTTGTTCGTCAAACAAAGTAGTGACGCTTCAAAGAAAAAAAATCATACGTGAGGGATTAATTTAATGCGAGGGGTAGAAGCGTTTTGTGGTCGATGTGCCTTTCAGGTACACGTTATGAACAGCTTTCTGGTTGAAACATGCCTCCTAGGCATAACAGTGTTGAAATACAGTTTAATGGCTCCCTCCGTTGTTCTATGTAACGCTATAGTCTATGGTTTCGGTAATGGAAATGAAACGCATTTTTCGATTACGATAATTTTCCCACAGCTGAACGTACCGACGTTCTTATAATCGAATCATAAGCATCTGTAATCGCGATTCGCATAATTTACTTATCCTTTATTCATTATGGTAATAACGATAATGACAAGAGACACAAACTAACAATAACGACTAAACTTTACCGATCGATCAAAATAATTTATTTCGCGTTAAAGGGAAAAAATGGGTCTGCGCGCTCGAACAATGTTTCCAAGATTTCATACGATCGCTTTTTAGCCAGCTGAACAAAGATATTTTTACGATAAAATAAAACAGCATAGCATGTAGCTCGTTTATTCGAAAACAAAACCACGCATCGTTTCATTTTACGGAGTATAAAAACACAGACGCGCTATCGAGTTTTCTGTCCCATCCTCGCGTATTTCGAATACGTTTCAACGTAATGAATGGTATTCGCGCGAAAATGAGATTTTCCAGAGCTATTTTTGCCACGGTTCATGTCGAGATAAAACGCTTCAAGTGGTCCTTCAAATGTTCAAACACGCGTTTTTTATTATAAAAGCGACCCGGAGAAAAATTCTACCTGGCCGTTCGCTCGTTTTAATAAAACATACGTTTCTGCAACGTGAAATTGCAAATAAAACACGCGCAACATTTGCTCTTGTTCAACGCGACAATATCAAGCAAAGTTTCATTTTAATTCAATTTAGCGTTTCTTCTTTAACGTGTATACTACACAACGACGCGCAATGTTTTAGTTTCTTCCGTTTCCGAGTTTCAAAACGTTCATTCTATAGCTTTAGATGAATATACCGTTTACAACATACACAATATATTTCATATTTCTTCTATTCGACGAGCAACAAAAGACAGATTTTCTTTGAAAGTAGAACACGAACCACGTTTGATTCTAAATCACTTCAGCCATATTATCTTCACCATTACTCCGGATATTAATACACAATATGGATTCGTTAATATCGCCAGTCGATCAAACTTTTACCATTCGAAGGAACAGAGTTCAAATTGGATGCTTTAAAATACACTCGATCGATCGACGCATCTTCATCGCGGAAAATTAGCTTTCTAAACAACACCGGTGTTATAACGAACAATTACACCGGCAACCGTAATTTGCACATTAACGAACCCCAGTAGCGCGGGATCGTTTGTTAGACACGTGTTTTATCGCTGTTCGCGAAACCTGATCGTGCGTGAAGCCGCCAATTTGCAGGTATTCAGTGGCACGTGTCCCGTTTCAGCGAAGAGTTGCTCGCGAGAAATCGATCTGTCGAGGGAAAAACGCTCGAGACACCACGATTGTGGTCGAGTCGAGATTATCTGGTAAAATTCCACGTGATTCCGTCGTTTTCGACGCTTTCATCGAGAAAATGGCCATTACAAGATGCAGTCCTCGCGATATCGAACCTCTCTGCGCGAAGAAAGAAAAGGAAACTTTTGACCACCGCTCAAACAAACTGCAAAAGCGATTGCGCAGAATGGAAAAGGAGAACGGTTCGCGTGGATGAATCGAGGATACGGTTAATCTAATAAATACCATAGAAAATCAAAGACCGATGATTTCTCCCGTGACCGAGTCTCTCAGCAGAGACTAGCGAACCGATCGGTTTCCATCTTCTGGCCGCGTTTCTAACGCGTAGTGCAGACCGCAAACTCGAAATCCATCGATGCCGGATCAACGAGACGACAGCGTGGATTGCTATTAACGTCGAGCTCGCTTTGACGAGCATTTGCCTGTGATGGACACAAGATCGAGAGATACTTAAGCGGATCTGCAATCCAAAGATTAGGCCGGACAACGTCCTTCGTGGCAAACCGGGTACAGTTAGTGGTGTACCAAGAAGACAAGCATTTGGCATTAAAGATCAGTCGGAGATATGCAAACTGTAAATTTGAAATCGCGTTGGAAACTGAAGATAGAAACTTGGAGATGTAAGAAGTTCGCAAATGTGGAAGAGATCGAAACCAGAAAAAAGGATATGGATAGGAAAAAAGGAATGTCTGACGCAGAATTGAACCTCGTCGAAGCGTTCCACCTCGATAACGATGTTTACAAGAACTCCGCTTCCTTAAATCGCCATATTTGCCATACGTTCCGCAATCCTAGCGAGGTAATCCGACTCTGATGCTAACGAATTGACGCGAGATCGATCGAAGGAGGCATCGGTCGGTGCGTGTACGCGCACGAACGCTCGCGTTTGACCAACAAATACAGTCAGCTGGTATCGATTCCTATCGATCTTAGCATTCGCCTATGTACACGCGTGCGTTTACCAACCGTGTAAAATTGAATTGCACGCACGCTGTGCTGGCGTCGATATTCTCAGATATTCTTTTAAGAATTCTCGAGATTCTTTTAAACGTACGTAAGAGGCGCGGTAATATTTTTCAGCATTTTATCGCTAAAAGATTTTGAAATTTCAGTAGAAACGCTTCGCATCTATTGGGAAAAAAAAAAGATGAGGAATCCACACGGTCTAATTTTCGCATACAATATTCAAGTTATTTTCGTGAATTTAGAAAAATGTCCAACTAAATACCTGATTTTTGATTTCGATCATGAGATGTATTTTCCAGAAAATCTACTTTTCCACGCGATTATAGCATTCTTCTCATAGCGGAAGCGAAGATCTGCGAATCTTCGACCAAACCCACTTTACGAATGATACCGTTTTATCGAGCGATCGTTGCTGCATTAAATCAATCCCGGTTACAACGATAACCTGGCTACTCAGAGCTTGGCCGCAGTTGGACAACGTTATCGAGCAGCATCGAACGAGATACCGTGCAAACAAGCTGTCTGAATCGCATCCAATAGGAGGATTTCGAGGCTGTTTGTCCTCGGTTTAACGGTATGCTACCTTGGAAAGGGAGTGGGTGAATTACGAGAGGCGTCCCTCCACGAGAACGTTCAAGGCGAGGGATGAAAGTGATACAAGAGCTTAGACTTCTTCTCGAGGATTACACACTCGTGAAATATGGACGGAGGAACGGCGGAAGATGAAAAGTTTAATAATTATGACGTAATGCGATATCGATCGCAACAGAGAATTATCATTCGGTGAACGAGGGAATGAAATTATTGCACGTTGTAAGAGCGTTGTATAAGTATGACAAACATACAATACATTTAGTATAACGCGTACCATTGACGTTAAAATCGATTGGAAAATTACGAATTGCAAATAGAAAATTTGGACGAATAAATTGGAATATTTCAATGAAGCTATTTTGTCTTTTCTTTCGGAAGCAAACGATTTATCTCAGATACATGTAATTTCATTCCGTAAAATCTCGATTCCGTAAATGAAAAGGTATTTATTTCCAATGTACTTTTTTATTAAATTTAAATCACGAAGTTGAAAAACGAGAGATTAGATTTACAGCTCGATTACGATCAAGTTATCGTCGCTTTTAACTCTGCGATGGTGTTGCTGCATTATCCCTTAACCCTCTTAACCCTGTGCACGGTTATCGAGCCACCCCGCATACCGGGCATCCCTCTTTCGTGGTATTCAATTTCGTTTTAAGGATGAGTATCAAGTAAAAATTGCTGCAAGCTCCTCTTAGAGGACGGATATATTACACCGCATCAAAGAATCTTCAATTAATTCCTACACCTATTCAATTTATCGTCGTAAAGGAATAAAATTCAATAAAATGAAATACTCGTTCAAGATCATTTTAATCTCGTCCTATTTAATGTTAATTCGCCAAGGCCATTTATGTTGAATTCTTAATTATGAAAAAATACAACCAGCAAAACGTCAGTAAAAAAATAACGAGTATTTGACAATTTTATGACGACGCAGATAAGCTAGAAAAATACAGGAACAACACGGAAAACAGAGAAACAGGAGAAATAGGATCCAGAGCAGAAATCTGGGGAAAAATCCTCAGGAAAAGCGGAGAAAGAACGACAGGGTTCTGAACTAATCTCGATACGTACTCGAGGGGATGCAACAACCCCGACGAGCTGTTTCCTCGTCTCGCGTAGTTTCTTCGCCCCGTGCAACGCCCTGAATCGATCGATCCTCACCTTAGTACGGTGCAATTTACTTTACCTCCCCTGGTGGAAGACCACCAAAGCGAGTTGCAGAGGAAAGACAGAAAGATACCGAAGAAAGAGAGGAGAAACGCATCGAATTCGATTCCACGATCTTTCTCTGTCGGAGGGTGTTCGATGAGTCACGCGTGTGACAACTTTCTCGGGGAGAGAAGACTATCCCGCGGTCCACGACTTATCGTAAAGGTTCCGGGTGAAAGTTCTGCCCCGTGTAGCACGACGAGAACGAGAACCGATGTTCTTGGTAGGTGGTTATAAAGGTACGCTGTTCGGTAAGCTTCGATTTTACGAGACCCTGTCTCGAATTAATTTACCTCTCGTAATCTGTATCGACGCGCGGCGAGCGTCACCACGGCGCTAAAATAGAATTTCCGACGAAAGAAAAGTTCGAAGTAAAGTCGAGAAGAACGGGAAGGGATTATGCGAATTTTGTCAAGTTCGAGCGAGAACGTAAGGATCTTTCAATTTAGAGTTTCCGCGTGGGTGAAAGACTACGCGATATTTCGAATGGGAGGATCGAAACGTGAATTTATATTATTCCAGAATGGATACTATGGTACAACAGCGAAGAAGGATTACGACTATCCCTTATGATTTATAAGAATTCGAATACAAAAACAGAATGCATTTGATAAACTCGCGCACAGCTCTCCAACTCGAACGGCTCTTCAAACAGATCATTATTACCATTTCGTATTCCGAATAAAATATTCCGTTATTTCAATCTCATAAGTTACAATCATCGCTGTTCATCCTCCACGCGATATCGCATAATTTCTGCGTATCGACACGCGCGGTAGAAGCCACTACCTCGCCATAAATGAGAACGCGTTAATAAAAACGATTCCAGTCTTTGATATCTCCACAGCTTGAAATACCATCTCGGAGCGTGTATCGTGATTTTGGATCTGCCCACGTGGCGAACGTCAACGTCTCGACAAGTAGCAACGACGACTTGATTCGTAGCTCGTCGAACGAGTCTCGCTAAAAGTAAACGATGGAAAGCGACCGGGGCCATTTCGTACAGCAATTTCTGACCGAGATGCGACGATGCGGCGCGCAAGAACGGTACTCGGACGAGCTGGCCGCTCAATAAACCGCGTACGCTGTCGTTGCCCGTGGCAATACTAAATAATAATACCCCTCCGACTTGGCACCACCTTCGAGCAGCTACCGTACGACCGATCGACTGATTACCAACGAATTTACTCGAGACGACGATATTACACGCGCCAATGTTTAAATCCCGCTCCAAGAGAGCAGCTTTTCTAACGAGATTATAAACGATCTGGGTAATTTTGTCTGTATCATTTCATCGTTGTATAAGCAGGTACTTTGATTTTTTATTAATAGACTATTTTAGTGGACTATTGTACTGATTGCTAATCTTTCGATTTTTACAATGGGTTCTTGGATAAAATAAGTATGGATAAGAGAACCCATCGTATAATTAATTAATTTAATGGTTTTGAAAAAACCCAAGCACCAACTCGAGCACATGCTATCGCATCGTTCGCAATCCGTACCACGTGAGCTGGCATTCTTACGCGAAATTCTTTGCGATCGGCTGGCTAAAATATTTATCCACGCGAGCCACGGTGTCGAGTTTTTACCAACGACCAACAGACGATATCGACTTCCTTCCACACATCCGTTAGTGTCAATTCGGAATCCTCTAGCATCCATAATATCCGCGTTAGCGTCGTACGATTGTCACACGATACACGAGCATCTGTCAACACGTCGCGAAAGCCAAGTCGCTACAAACACGACCGACCATCGATCTAAGAAGCGGCGTAGCCCTTTTACACGGTCATGAACATTTCCCAACGATTGAATGGGCCCTTTGAGAAGAAGACAGATGGACGACGGTAAAGGGGGAATTCACGAGAAAAGATGGTCGACTCGCAAGAAGAGAGACGTAATTGAAAAATTATTATTTTTGAGATATTTTCAGTGAGATTAAGCTTCAACGTTCCGCAGCTCTTCTCGTTACTTCTTTTCCACAGAAATAGTCCCGTCGATCCGTCAATTACGAGCCGGATGCGCGTGTGTCCTGTTTCGTCTTCGCTTTTTACGAGTACCAAGTATACAACTTCGGTGTCACTGCATGCGGATCCTCCCTTACGCACGCCGGTCGCTGACTTTTACGTCGAAAAAAGAGCCAAGAGCAGCCGGGTTATGAATGGAAATATGTTAACGGTTCCAAACTTGGCATCGCCGCTCCGTCTGGCTCTTTCAAGCAAGAGAGCACCACCTCTCCATCTCGTTCGTTCTTCGTCTCGCTCACGGTAGCCGGTCTTACCGAATTAGTCGTTACAAAGGAAAACGAGTAATTTGAATAAATAAAAAAAAAAACACTTTTAATCGTGTCGAGTTTATCCGATGACGCGTATTATCTTTTGCGAACGAATTCGCGCGAAACAAATTATTCAATTATCGCACCTTAATTGCTGTACCGACGTACGATCCAAAATGCGAACCGATTACGACGAAGGGACAGCGTCGATTTTTCTTTTCCAAGTAAACATTTCCGAATCTCGAATAAATTGGTACTCTTCGAGCTTGCCATTTGAAATCATTGCCAAAACTGCTTAATCACAAAGCGACTAAACGTACCAAAGAGTCGTTCGATTAAAGGATTATTTAAACTTTTAGAATTCCTTAAACAAACATCTCGACGCTATGTTTTCCAATCTCTACGATCCTTCCCCTTCTCGCTTCCACAAGTCCCGTTATCTTTCATCCTTGTTTCAGCCGCGTGTACCTTATCGTTCTCTTTATTCTCGTACATTTTGCATTCCCGTGTTCCCCACCCGTTCGTTTCCCGTTCCTTTCCATGTTTCTCCCCCGTCGATCCCGGTTATCGTGTATCGCCGCCTATTCGTTCGCCTGCTTTCTCTCTCGAGATCATCCTCCGTAGAGCGAGAACGCGACGCGCATCTCGAAAGTGCGTAATACGGCGTTTCGAGGCGCCACAAAAGGAAGAACAGGCAGCTGGTGGCTGCGGTGAAACGAGACGAGCGCGACGACTCGCGGCAGGAGAAAACGAACCAACGAACGAACGAAAGGAAACGGATAGGGGAGCTTTCAGCTTACGCGCTCCAGCTACCTCGGCTTCAACCGCGTTCGTACGCCGCTCCAATCGTCGCTGCTCTCTCGGCCAATCGAATCGATCGGCGAAATTGTTTTCCACGGAAACGAGTTTCCTGGATCGTCAGCTATTCTCAAAGACTAATTGCGACAATTAGTATCCGCTCGAGGATGTACGCAGGCTGGCAAACGTATTGGTACGCGTGTAGACAATCTTTACGAATATACTGCGCGTGTCGTATAAAGATACGAAATTCCATCGGCATTTAGAATTAACATTTTAGAATTTGCCTTGTAATTTATGCGATATTGTATAGAATGGTAAAACACAATAGTGGATGGAACGTCTTTATTTGAACGGAATTTAGCGCTTAGTTAAACGAACTGTCGTCGATCGAATACACTCGTCTGATCGTGAATAGCCGAATCCACTTGTTTGAATCGAACGAATTCCCATTACGATATAAATTCCAATAATACGAACCAATCGTTCTCTGACACAGGTTCGCGTAAGCAAAGAAGATTCTATCGTTATATACAAATAACGTAATACTATGTATATTTATTGGCTAATATTAATATCAATAACCATGTACGCTATATATCTATCAATTACTCTTACTTTTCAAATAATATTATTTTCCGCGTGTACTAACGAGTCGCAGTTAACGAACAAAAGACAAAAGAATGATAAGAAAGAGAGGCACGGAGATCGCTCTCTTCGGAAGCTCTTTGAAACAGCGTGGAAAAATCGTCGATAAACTCGATGAAAATTTTCATTCATCGCGCCTCGTTATTTTGACGCATCGCTGAACTCTTTCAAGTTCTCGTTTCGGTCACGCGCTCGCGAAATTCGTTCACCGTTCGACAAGATCAACCCAGTCAATGGGTCCACGTGTTTTTCGGCTGCAAGAATCACCGGCAGTTTCGTGTACGATCTCATTCAGCTTCGCTTTATTGATAAGCTGCCGGATCTAGTACGAATTCTTCGATGAATGCCTTCGCTGTTCCATAAAACGCGTACCAACTCGAGATGACGTCAAATATCGTTGGGTACGTCGTTGTGTCGCATTCTTGTCGCGAGTGCACTTGAAAAACTCCGCGCAATCCTCGCATCCTGCTTTACCTATCGATCTCGCCGTTAAACGCGCGATTCTCGTCGTTCGCAAGAACGATTTGGGAAAGTTACGCAACAGTATGGACAATATGCGTACGACACGATAAAGCGTATCGTACAATTGTATTTATCAGGATTAATTGAGAAACGTCGAGGAAGCGTGACCGACTGACAGTCGCTGTAGGAGCACAGGGAAGATCGGAAATACTTCGCGGAGAAGACGCGTGGGTGTCGGCTGATTTCCACGTGAGTCATACGACATTGATCCGCGCGTCTGACTGAGACGATTCTCAGGAGATTCGAAGATAGCGACAACCGCGAAACGCGATCAATCGAGAACGCGTTCCGAGTAATTCGCGGCGTTCTTGGCGCGCGATATTTTCTTCACGGTCGTGCAATAACACAATGGATTCGCAGGCGAATCAATCAACGTGGCTTGCCACGAAGGGGAAATGGTCGGTGCCTACCATGTTGCTGCATGAACTTAATTAAACTTAATAAAGATTACGGTAGCTCTGAATTGTTAATAAATGTCAGTGGTAAAGAGTAATGAGACTTACGGCGGCGTATCTTTTTCGCTCAAATGAATTGATATTTCGACCATTTTTCTTCCGGATAACAGTGTTTGACGTATAACAAAAAAAAAAAAAAAAAAAAAAATATCGAGGAAATTCTTCTGCATGGGCCGTGGTCTAGATAATTAAGGAAGGAAAAGGACGTTATTACGGAAATTAAGACGAAAACGTATTGTATTCGAGAATTTATTCTAGCGGTAAACCTTTTTTTAGCGACGACATATTGTTCCGAATTAATTGCAAATTGTACTGACAGATGGTGTAACGAAACTTCGTTTATTCCACCATGTCGCTCGATAGCTGTTAACGTTCGATAATGAAAAACGAACGTCACTGGCGTAAAGTAATACTTACAGATAATGGTCGTTCACAAACATTTCCAGTTAACTGCTTCGTGGGAAAAAATGTTGAAATATAAAAGCATATTGGAGCACCACTCCGTACAAACGAAATCCATGTTGTGGATTCACCACTTTACGAACGTAAAATATAGAATACCTTTCGTAATCGTTTTATCTCGATGATCGGATCGCGACATACTCTATTTGAATACTAAACGTAGCCGGTTAAAATAGAACACAGTTACGAACAGCGACGACCACAACGCGTTCGCGAATTTAAACTAACGTACGCAACACGAGCAGCTTGTGAATGAACGATTATGACGGTACGTCGTCTAACCTTGCATACAATCGAGGTAGCTCATCGGTATCTTCTAGCTGAATGACTGAATTCTTCTTTGTCCATGCGTGGGAGTTCGTTCTGGTTAATGAAGAATTTCTAAGAGAAGTTGCAATCGAACAGCGCGAACGGCTAAAAGTCCACGCCTTTGTAATCTCGCCGACGATAAATTGCATCGTGAAACGACCGAGTATTGATTCTACAAGACAGGTACAACTCACCCATTCGCTTGAAAACACACACGCACGCACGCACGCACGCACAGGACATTATCAGCAAGAAACTAAAGGTTGCGATAGAAAATACTTTACAACCAGGAACAAACAATCTCGATTTCACGAGAAAAGAAGTTTAACGCGATGAAGATAATTTGCTTCGTATTTCGCTCCGTCTTCGCGGGCAGAGTTCTGCGTTTTCGTTTGCCCGAAGGGACTTGCGTAGAAGAAGGAACGAGGAGGATTCGTCAATGAGGCGAGGACAGCACGCCAGACGAAAAACGAAGGAGGCGAGCAAGCGAGAAGGCCGCGACACGGGAATAGATGCGTTATACGTGCACTATCGAACTCGAGTACCGACAGTTTCCACTTCTAAATATAGGATTTCCATCGACTTACCACCGACTTGACGCCGTGCGTCCGTTCGATATCCGGCCGGCTCTTTCCATAGCTCTGACCGTCCATCGCGACCACTGTTATACGATTTACATCCAATTTCAGAGAATAATGCAACTACTGAAGCGCGTGTCGTTCCGATTAATCCTACCGTTTGTACGGCGTGATTAGAGATTCGTACCGGTGTTTCTTAAGATGTGGAAACACGCACCGAACACGGTAACGCCGCAAGGTGCATCGACCCTGAAATCAATATTTCTATTGGCCACTGTATCAACGTCTGCTTGCGGAGGCGCGTTCGAAATCCTTGTTCCTGCCGCCTCTCCGCTCGCCGATGCACACCCCGATCGGCGGTGTTTCACACCTTGGTTTTCGCTTTGGACCGCGCTGCGTTCGCACGAATGCTCGTTGCGTGACGAGAGTTACCGTCGGACTTTGAACGCGGCCACAAAGTCACGGTTGCGAGAGAAAATTCTTCGCCGGGCTAGACCGTTGACCCCTTCTCCGAGCACGCACGCAAACGGAACCATATTACGTATATCGAACGTTTAACGAAACGATCTTGATAGTCATACCTTTGGCTTATACAGAACTTCGTTAATTATAAAACTTTGAGTCGAACAGGTTTCTTCGCTCCTAACTGCTAATAAGTATTTTCTAAATTGTTCAGTCCGAATTCTTGAGCATTTTATTACGCCTTATATCAAAGGATTAAACGAAACAGCCTAACTTTTCCTTCAGACGGCAAAGCGTTAGTCGACCGAGCAACTGGACTATCGTAGAATATCGATTTACACAGGAAACGTGCAAGAGTTGTTATAGAACGAAATACATACTTCGATTTACTGAGAATTAGAAATTCTTTCTTCATCGGCGCAACACTTCCTCTCGGTTAAATGTGAAAGTTTAGAGGCTGAAGTTTCGCGGTGGAATTAACAGAACCGAAGTTTATTCCAGTTACCGAAGCAACAACTTCCTAGTCCGAGTCGTTGGTCGAAGGACGAGCAGTTGCTACACGTCTGCTCTACGGTTTTCTATGGTTTCGTTGAAGTTGAACGAATCGCGAGCAGTCCCTTTACAGAAAAAAGGGAGAAAATATTTCAAGCGTTTAGAATTTATACGGTATACGTTTAAAAACTTATTCTATCCGCCAAAGCGTGAAGTCTTGTGTTGTCGGGACGAGAAAATAGGAAGAAGTAAACGCAAAGTGGAAAGGGTAGAGATTAAGGGATACGATAGCCAAGAAATTTCACGGGGGATTATTGCTCTGGGTCCTCTGGCTGGCGATTGATTCTAGATAATCTACAATCACACGTAATAGTTCCAAGGGAACGCGTCGCAATCGAAGGTCCATTCACCGAATGTAGGTCACACATCGTCGTTTCCTATGGTCATCGGGTTATTCCCTTTCTACGTCTCTTCAGCCTCAAATAACGCAGCAGTCAGAGAATCAACAAAAATAGGCTGGTCGCATTTGTCGCGCATGATCTTCGATTACTATCTAGTCTCGAAATTTCCAGCGAAACCTACCATAAATAAAGCACCATACGAACCAAACCGACCTCTCCACTTTCACTATCGACGTATCTCTAGAAATTCAACAACGAGAACAAAAATCAATCGATTCGAGGCATCGCGCCTTCTCAACGAGGAGACCTTCTCAGCGAGGTTCGATTCAATTCGCGCGACCTTTCCAATCGAAGATTCGAAGATGCGCGTATGCTTTGCGCGTCTACAGGCCGATTTCTCGATCGCGTTATTCAGACACGGGGACTGTGGACGTAGCCCCGTGATCGGCCGTGAAACGGACTCGACTCGCCTCGATGATCCTTTTCTCGCTTCGTCGAGAACGCAACGCGCCGTGTGCTCGAAACTGTGTACCGTTCCCGTGCTGTGCACGTGCACACACAGATACGCGGAGTGCAGGAGAGAGATCGGTGCCCCGCAGTAATCCCATCGACCGCGTCACACTATTTCCGCGATATGCATACCTATGTATCTAGATTTCCCGTACACCTCTACGCTGTACCGATACATAGAACACCAGATGTATCCTGCACACTGCGTGTATTACGCGTGTACATAAGTCAGCCTGTGTGCATTGCCGGTCTGTTTGTAACTTCGACCCGATATGGACGGGTTGAAACAGGATTCACCGCGTTCTACCATGCACGTAATCATGAATCTTGCCCCTGGGTTCTCACTCGCTTTACTAGGCACCGCGCCGCGCCGCTCCCGTGTCCCGCAACGATCAAATTCGAACGCGATCTTTAAAGCCGGGTTGTAAAGCGAGTTTCTCGAAATTCTAATACCGCAACTTTTTAATTTGTAATTCACGACTTCCTGCGAGTTTGTACTTTTACGTTTTACATCAAAACCTTCGGTATCTGATCTCGAACAACCTGATGTTCAGACGTTAGCAAACGCATCAATCGCAAGGAACGGAAGGATCGTAAAAATTCGACGAACAATCGTGCACTTGGATCAAATGTATATCGTTCGACAGCTTCGCGGGGAGGCGCGTTCGACGCCACGAAGTGAGTCGATCCCCTATTTCGGTTAGGATAACAGAGGTAGTTCAATAAGTATACCACTGTGTTAATAGATTAGATATACTATGTATTTCCAACAACTCTTCTCATAGAAACTCGCGTGGTACGTTACGATAAGTATAACGTCGCTTGCATCAAGGTGTAGACGTGATTCGAATAGGTATGACTCGCACTAACAATGTGTAGCTGGGCAACCGTGTGCCGTGTAACTGAGAAGTGAGACGAAGATCGAAGAAGTACGATTAAAGACGAATAAATGACGACTGACGAATTAAGAAGAAAGACTTAGACTTTTCGCCTCCGTGTTCGTGCGGAGGAAAGCTCGTAAAGAAGATTCGTTGATTGCACTTTTCGTTAGGCAAAGCGAGGGTAAAATAAAAAGATGTCAATTGGTCAGGAAAAACGTTGTTCGAAGATAGGCGGAGGAAGCCTCTTACCAAATGTGAATCGTGTGGCATTGCTCTTGGGAAAAGTCCGCTTTCTCCGTGCTTTCTAGAAACGAACAATAAGCTCAAGGAGTGTTTTAAGGGCCACTTTTAGACCCAAAGACACTTGCGCCACTTGTGGTGCTAATTGTTAAAAATAGAGAGATTTATGATACCTTCTTGGGTTCATTGTTCGTCCGAGTGAAGGTAAATCGGTATCTGGCGACCATTCTCAACGAGGGATGGCGTACGGTTATGTCACGCGACGTAACATATATCGATCGGAGAAAATCAAATTCAACGAGTCGAAGGTAGCTAATTAATCGCTTCTGTTAACAACGATCATTAATGACACGATACACGAAATAGCGTGAAAGTAAGGATGGATCGGCAAGACGAGGCGGAAAGACGGCACACGTGCTTTCTGCGAGCGGAAGTCGATTGGAACGTGCGCCGCGAACTCTCCCCCGTTGGCATCGCGAGCTAGCTGCCTGCTTACAAAGCGCAGAGAACGGACCCGAAGAGGCTCGGTGTATGGATGTGAAAGGAATCGAGAAGCGCGAGTGAAACGGAAGAGCGAACTTTGCTTCCGGTTCGATCTACGAGACGACGCGACCATTTTATTCGATAAGTATCCCTTTCAAGTGTTGCGACATCTAACGAACCGTGTCGGTACGTATATACCGCCGTTTCAGCCAACAAAATAATCTGGAATCTAATCTTCCCAGATTTAGACATTCGGAATAACGACGATAACCTAATTCGAGGATTGTTCCCCAACATCGTTGGAAACTCGCTTCAACCAAGATTTTATGACTTCGTTAAAAGACGTTTTCCAGGTGTGTTCTCTTCTTTAGAGGATTTAATGGTTTAATAGTACCTCTTGCGAAAGAGAACGATTATTTGAATTTATGCAAGATTTATTTAAAGGTATAGGTCCCACGTATTCGCTATAGTCCCATGTTATATACATACATAAGTATCGTGATTATAAGATTTGGTTTCTAATGACAGTCCAGTCACGACACGCTCAGGAAACAATCACGATACTTTCAAGCGTTATTGAGTGCTCTGAAACGTGACAGAACGATGATGTAGTCCATTTAGGCAACGCTCAATAAACGGAGCACCGTTTGTAACGTGCTCGAGTCGTTATCGCTATAGCATTATCGTTTGACCAAATCCAAGAAAAATCATATTACGTCGAAGCAAACTTGCGATTAACTTTATCTTAATCTTTCGATTTAAATTCCTACAAAATATAGATCATTCTACAGCTATGCAGTATCGCTATATGCTATAGCAATTTTTCATACGCAAATTGCTTCTGTTAAAATAAAAGAGAAAAGAAAACGAAAAAGAGGCGACAAACAATGTAAAAGACAAAATGTTACATTTTTACGCCTGCGTTATCTTAAAACGCACTGCTTATTCATATGAAACATTTGCGATGCAAAAGAGCTCGTTCGAGCTGTAACTTATCGCGTAATTTAACCCATTAACGCGTAGCTTTACGATGTATGCAAACGCGAATTATGTACTTACAAAATCGTACAATTTCCTAAGTGTGAACTGTTAATTCCAATTCTGATCGTGAATACTCCATAATTTCTACTATCCTCCAACGGTATTACATCTTGTATTATAAAGTTAAAAATATATAGATTTCTTTAGCTAAATGTGTAGAAAACTTAGAGCTCGAATTAACCATTTTGGCTAATCGGATCCTAAAGTTGACATCAAACGGTTAAAAACGGAAGATACGAAATATAAATGGAGGGAAGAGGCGCGTTCGCAGAATCGAATGGCCGAGTCATTCTTCGAATCTTTGTGTTCCAACTTGGAAACGCGAGATGCCTTCTTTTAATCTCAATCAATGTTTGGTAACATTCCTGACCATATTTGGCTACCACCGTGGCCCGTTTATGGGGTCCCATGGCGCAAGAAACCCGCGCCTCCGAGCGTATCCTCGTAGACGACCCCGTGACCAGCTTTTTTCCCAAAGATATATCGCGTCAGATTATTCCCATACGCGGGGAGGAATCTCGAAGCGTACACCGAACGACCAACAATATCGATTCAATGAATTACAATGGCGAAACGGCCCTCCTGATAAGACTCGGCATCCGCTGGACACTCTTTCTTGTCTCAATCAACCTTTCGAACGGTTCCACTCGTAAAGGAAATTCAGTGATTTCGTCGATCGCCTCTGTTGAATTTATAACCTCGTCTTCGCGATAAAATTCATGTTTGGATGAAATTTGTATATTTCATGTTTTTATGGAATCACATGCACTTTGAAAAGAGCAGGAACAGAGGTCGTTTGCGCATTTTAATTTTTTTTCTTTTTTTTTTTTTTTAGAAAGATATTCCAACGGTTAAATAAATCCCGAATGCTTTTGAAGTACATTGCGAATGTTCATATATGCAGATTCATATACATTTCGATAAATACGATTAAAGAACGAAAATAAGTAGATAGTATTCTGCTGTCCAATTCTTTATTTCATTCGTATATACGTACAACGCGTATACAAGAAATATTATATACCTTTCTTCTTTTACACCGCGTTTGCAGCCCACGTTTACAACCCACGTTTCACACCCTTTTATCGCGCCTCGTATTCTCCACCGAAATTCCCCTAATATTCCCAGAGAAGCTAAACGCTAAACAAGGTTTCAAGGTAGGAAACATCTTGTCACGAGTCGGCGAAGGTTTTCCCCGGTAGAAAACTCTCACAGAACGAACAAGCCCGAAGTGGGTCATTGTTGTGGCGCGCAAGGGGCTAAGAAATACACAACGAGAGGAGTCAGGGTCGGACAGAAGATCGACGAGGATCGACGATCTCTCTGGGCGTTCACGTATGTACACACGGGTCTATATAACAGTGGAGAACGATCTCGGACAACCTGCGACCAGG
The DNA here is from genome assembly GCA_014737475.1 of Bombus confusus. Lineage (NCBI taxonomy): Eukaryota > Metazoa > Arthropoda > Insecta > Hymenoptera > Apidae > Bombus > Bombus confusus. Next base: position 2,984,683 of record JACXIV010000014.1, read on the forward strand.
CAACAGAATGAAGGAAGAAAATAGAAGGCGAGTAAGAAGGAACAGAGAACGAGGAAGATGGACCGTTATGTCGTATGTAACTGCACTCGGAGCGCATCGATCGTGCGTTCAGCGTGCACGGTAATCGTATATTCACGCAGATCGCTCTTATTTCGCATATTACGGCTCGAACACGGTCGGAGTTTTGATCTTGTGCCTGTGAGCGGCCTTTTAATTAAGTCGAAACGAGCAACTTGCTGTTCCTCGTCGGAAATATCCGACAAGTATCTGTGGCTCGTCTAGTGCTTACGAACGTGGAAAATTTCACATCTTTCAGAATTATTCGACACGACATAACAAATTATATATTTTCCATCTCGTAACACAGCGTAGTACGAGATCTCGCCGAACTCGACTAATCATTTCCAGCGCGTATACATTTTAAGATTAATCTGAAAGTTCGTAATGCAGTGTCTAATGGGATCTCATTGGGCGAGAGTATAGGCACGTTCTCAATCTCCGTGTCCATTATCTCGTTAAAATCAATTCTTTCGAAGGGTTTCAAGTATACTCACCGTCAAAACCTTACGAGAATGTAAGCACGAGCTAACGAGAAGGAATTCTCGGCCGGCAGCGTAATTTCTTCTCGGCCGCTCGAGATGATACCGCGCGCGGGCAAAATTGCGCGCCATGCCGGATCACGAAAATGGAAATCGCTTTCGAAACACCGTGAACGTGGTAATTAGAGCTCGTTCTCGTACTTTACGACGCCACGTGAGAGATAAGAAACGAAGGAGAGAAAAGTTTCTGGCGCGCAGTACCGGGTCAATACGTCGCCTCGCTCTGGATCGTTTAACTCCACGGATGAGAGCGCGCCATCGAAAAATTCGACTTGCAAATGGTCCATCCGCGTTGCATTTAGCTTGAATTTAACCTCTGCTCCGCTTCCGCGCGTTATTTTTTCCACGTTCTCATGTTCAGCGTATAAAATGAATAAAAATTAATTAATCACAGCGTCAATTTTGTTTCGCCAAGCGAAAAGAGATTTTTAACGTTCCAGAAATTACTTTGTTTTACGTAAATTTTAATTACGACTGTGAAATGTTTCAACTCGTGCTATTAATCATCGACCATTTAGAAAAGATAGTTGTCATTTACAAGAGAATCTCTCGTATAATTTTATTATTAAGAAGAAATTCATGGTATATTCAAATCTCTTTCCATTAACCTAATTAATTAATCTTACTTTTTTTTTCATTGACTACGGGAGATAGTTTATCGTTCGAACGCTACCGTCCGAAGAAATTCCATGTAAACAGCGTCCACAGACTCTGACGAACAACGTCCCAGAACGATCGACGTTTCTACAGCGAGTAGTTCAATACCGATTCAAGAACAAGTATTCTCGCGTGCCTGAGGACTGTTTGCCGTTGACGTCAAATCGCTGCAAACAAATCGGGAACAATGCGGCGCTATCGCGAGACAAGCGCATAATCTTCGGTAACCGCGGTCGTCCGGCGAGAAACGCGATCACAGCTCTGTAAACTGCGAGTGTAGTTACAGATAACATAGTTTACAAACGCAACGCTGGCCAAATAATCGTCGGATTTTATCAACAGCCGGTTCATACGTCGGAAATAGACGAGCGCGATTTACCAGGTGCGAATAAAACCGGTACTTAACCGACTTCCAACTAGAAACACTACTTTAAGCACACTAGCGACCAAAAGTTTGAACAGTATCTGCACTATAGATTCGATGAATTTTAATAGAAGATAAGACAGAATTTTGTTATTTTAGACGACTTTTCTAGACAGGGATCTATATGGAAATAGATAAATAAAAAATCTATAAATAATAATAAATATAAATAAATAATAAGAAATAAAGGATCTATATGGGAAAAAATTATTTTTGGTACCTATAGCGTTAACTTTATTAGGATTACATTGGTTAAAAACAGGTTAATTAATTAGAAGTAATAAAGTTACTTCGGTATACGTACAAGTAGCAAAAATAATTTGAAATTTTCAATCGATAGAGTACGGTATCTAATGAATTTCCCTACAACGAAATCTAGTGGTGACTTCGTTCGTGTCTGACTGTTCCGACTAATTCTACTTTGATTCGTTGACTCTGCGCGGATCGAGGACCGAGGACGCCTCGCAAAGTTCGACTTCTGCGAAATTAGTGAAAAATTTTTGTCTAAGTTGCTCTTTCCTACTCTGATGCTTAGGTGTACTGAAACAGATACGGAAAGCCTGTTCTAGAAACCAAATAGGTTATATCGTATAGCGCGTCAAGGAAAACAGGATATTTATACACGCGTATTAAGTTGATACGGAAACATAGCATTTGGAAGTAATGAAAAACGAGCTGTTTTGTAGCGATATTTTACAAGTATAAAACAGTAATTCCGAATACTTTCTTAATCCCAGGCACTGGGGAATTAATGAAACATTTCGGAGACTATTCGAGAAACGCATTTATCATGCAAAAAAAAAAAAAAAAAAAAAGGCAAGAGCGACAGTGAACGTGCAAGAAACATCTCGAGAATTTATGCACTTGACGTCGTAAACGAACGGCTGTTCAGCCGCAGAACTTAAGAACTTGAAAAATGGACACTTTGACCCGAGAAGGGAAAAACCAGCAGAGAGAACATAAAGTAAACCATCAAACTCTACGTTCGAATTTAAACGAAGCGGCAAAAATCTTGCAATAATAATACATTATTTATCCGACTAAGTTTCAACGCTCACGCATAACACCGATATTTCATCGAGTATCAAGGATCTAACGTATAAATCGTCCAAATTACCATTATCTACTGATATATTTATTATCGCCATTGATTCACCATGAAACACGAACGAGTAAAAAGATTCGTTTGGTTTTTACGAAACTTGGTCACGAATCTACAAATCAGAGAACACGCGAGACGTATTCGTGGTACAAGCAACCTGGTCACTGTGAGAAAGAATCCACGGAACAGGACCACCCCGTGCTCGAAAATTCGAAACGAGTTTCTAGCTTCTCCGCAGGTATCATAAATAACCGCGCTGTAGTCACACCCACGCGAAAAGATTCAAGACCGCCGGTGTTTCTAGAGACCTAAAATGGCCGGGACCAATTTCGGCTCCAAATTATATTCTACCGAATAAATTACCTTTGAAAATTCAGTTCTTTCCATTTTTTAATCAAATTCCTTCCATTCTTCAAAATCAAAATACAAAGACCCGAGAACTCTTTGTTCGACATTCGTATCACCGTACGTTTTAGGCAATTCAATGATTACCGATGTTTCAGTCTGAAAATACATCTATCGTATCATGACGGAACAGAAGAAAAACAAGAGGAAAGCAAGAGAGGAGTTTCGCTATTCCGTTTATTTATCCGGCTTGTCCGATCCAATTGCTAGTTTAAGAGGATTACGGATCTGCGTTGTACGGCAAAGTCATCCTCGCAGAACGAACGCATCGCGATACAAAGTGAAACACAGAGTCTCATTAAGCCGAAGCATCGAGACGAGGTCATTGTGCCGAAGAGACATTGCAACCTGTGCACCTAATCGTCGTACACTAACCGAGTCGCAATTGCAAACGTGACTTTCACTAATAATTAGGCAGCGAGCCTATTCAAAATACCTCTCGACTTGCGCTCTCCACGATGCAAACGCGAATCTATAAAACACCGGGGGGGAAAAAAAACGCGTCAGCCGAACGCCTATGTCCACGTAGTCCTTTCACCAACGCCTATACCTCCGCAGAATCGTTTGGCGAATATATCTGGCACGAGCCAACCGGCAAATTACCAGGTTTTGCACCGATGAAACACGAGCTCGGCTAATGACGGAATAAACGGAAGCCTCGGGCGACCGGATGGCTTGTTAACCGGGCACAATGCACGTCTAACGCACACCTACGATTTACCGTGGAGAAGCGTGCGTGCACACATCGGGAGGACCTGCATCCACGTATCTGAGATTCGATCAGCGAAAGAGCTGCCGGCCAACTCGCGCGCATTATGCATACGAATGGACGAGCCGGGGATCCAAGCGAATTACCATCGGTCGAAGGACAAAGTAGATGTGTTAACTGTCATCGACAACGGGATCGTGTGGAAAAGTCGCATCCGCTGGCAAGGAATTTCGATTTTACGAGCGGCGGTTCGATTTATGGGGCCTCGTGTCACATTCGACGGGTCGTACAGGGTGGAGAAGGCGCGACACGCGTCGTAGCATCACGTAGATTTGGTGTGTAGGTTTTACGACGAAGGGATCGTCGCTTTTCGAGAGATACAGATGAAACAGGTAGATTTATGGCCAGAGAAGCGTGGGTTTTCCAGCTGCTGAGAGATCGTATTACTGGATAATTGGAAGAAATAACGCGAGTTTCGATGAAATAAAACGTACCGGAGGACGAAGCAGGCCTACTTTTACGTGTTCTACTTTTGCAATTTTATGTCCCCATTCTAGATAAGCAAAACTATCTTTGTACGTTAAAAGCAGGTTGATACAATGTTCGTTTCAAATTTATCGATGCGAATAATTAACGCATTACGAAGCACGCTCGGCGCACGTGACCTACTCCTAGCTTCCGCTCAGTTTCCGCACGCAACGCTATTTAATTCCACGCGTATTTGAACTTTGTAGCAATAAAATATTACGCAGATGATGTGCTAATAAACATCCTTGGTGTATCATTTCCGGAGATCTAAGGAAAATCCCAACGCTTATTTTACGTTTAACGCTTTACCAGCCGCGAATCCACGAAATTAACGTGTTCAGCGGGATAAACATGGATTTGGATCAGCGTACAGTATTTCTATCGCATACAGCTTTTTTCTGTTCCGCGAATGCTTTAGAAACAAGGAACCTCGCTAACTTCGTCATTTTCGATTGCTAACGTTTCTAACATACGATTAAAGTGACTTTATTAACGTCGTATTGTGACACGCGTATCAGTGCCGAATCAAAATGGCAGGCGATTCAAGGAGGGTCGCGTGCGATTGTTCGACTCGTAGGGGTCGCTCGAACGTAGAAATCACGTGTTACGGTGTCGTTACATCATGTTTTTGCCGAATCCGCAAATTAAGTCGTTGACATGGTAGCATCGCTCGTTACAATCCTGTTCTTATCATTAACCAGCTACGAATCGCAAGACGAATGGCAACCTAAGATCGACCACCGGTCGACTTTACTTGACGCAACGAATGGTTCTGCGTAAACAGAAAGAAGAAAAACCGCTGCAACGAGACATAAGAAAGAAAAGCACGTTTGTCAGCGATAATTAAAAGCAATCAGGCCTGAATCGCGAATCCGTGGTATCCGTGCGTTATGCAATTATAATTAGTCAATTTGTTTTGAATAGACAGCGGGTGAACGCGAGCCGAGTGACGCAACGTAGATGGTAATGAGGGGCAAATACCTGGCATACGTTTGCTAGCCAAAGGGAGCCATTAGAGGCGTGGGTATACGTAATGTTCAATAACGCGGTTACGGTGTACATTATTTCGTACGCAATTTGCATTTACGATGGCGGCGCATCGATCTCTCGTCCCAACCTTCGCGCTACATTCTGCGTCTATTTCTTCGAGATACCGCCGAGTAAAAGTCCATCGCGACGACTGTAGCAGGGAAATTTAGCCAAAGTACGTGTAATCCGGTCTCGACGCGTTCCTTCGACTAGTCAATTTTGACAGAGCAAGATATCCTGCGAAAATGCGGTAAGTTTCGGTCGACACGAACGCAATCCAGTTTCCTCTAACGACAATGCAGTTTTGTTGCATCGCGAAAACATAAATAGGGATGTACGCTGGAGTGGAGAGTCCAGGAAAATGAGGTACTTTGCCGAGGCGTATGAAACCAATTTCGTATACCGGTTGGAACGAGCACGCCACTCGAAAACCGGAAAACGTTCTCGTCAGATGTATCCGCGCGTGTATTACGGGTACAAGCAAGAGGATGGTAGAAAATAACGGCAGTAGGGTAAGCGGGAACGAGAAAATTAAAGTCATTGAGAAAGTTATGTTTGGACTCGCTTCCACGCCAAGTACCCGATAAACGCCGATTAACCCTAAGCTAACATCGATTATTTCGTTCGAGCGAATTATCGAGAACATTGTTAAGAAGTTTGGTAGAAATTAATTACGCGAACCTGGCTTGATTTTATTCTTCATCGGACCCCCGGTTTCGTAAAATTCGCATTTCGAACGAGGAAAAAGTTTCGTGACATTGCGTAGAATGTTTTTGATTCTTCTCTCTTTTTTTTTTTCACTAAAAAAAGAGATCAAAAGAGATCGAAAGAGACGCGTTGGGTGGCCGAAACTACCATAGAAGAGTATTTATTATTTCACGACTTTAACGTGAAACGCAAGGTGGCCGAATGTTAACAAAATTAGATCCTCTTCCTAATTTCCTCGGAAGGCAAAGTGGCCAAATATCACGAGATAAAATATATTTTTTTATTTAGCGTTTCAGCGTAGTTTATAAGATCGTACGATCAAGTTACGTAACGTCGGTTTACAAGTAGGTACACGCGCGAAAAGGAAATATTTAAAGCGTGAGCAGACGATTTGTGCAAATAACGAAAAGATCCAATTCAGTTTACACTACAAATTAGCAGTATGATCCGAATCAACGTCCACTTACAAACTATTTATCGCTAACTTTACCAACGAATTATACCAAAATTGAACTTTATTTTGCGGTACACGCATATTGCAATAACCAAAATAATTCTCTAAAAATCCCACTGATCCAACCGTGTTTCAAGAAACGATCAAACTATCGATATTCCTTTTTTCATCGAACGACGTATCGGCGTATTACAGAGAGAATACTTGGGTTGCATGATCGCAAAAGACAATCTCCCCGGCGAATTGGACGCATATCTGAAAATCAATAGCCTCGCTTCGGCGTGACAAGCGGCCGTGCAACAATGTGCACGAGGCGTTGTACCATTGACCTTTCGCGAATCGAAACGGAATGAAACGGCATGGTTCGAGGACGGTGAAGCGTACGAAACGAGCAGGCGAATCGTCGTCAGTCAGCCAGCAATTCAGCCGATAACGAACCGCTGATTATCGTGGGACGGTATGCGAACTACCAATTGTAAAACTAGCTCGTAGAGAGAGTGTATCGCGTCCCTTGTACGTTCGAAAGATCAATCATTCGTGGTGAATCGGTTGGCAGAAAGTGTAATAGAAGACAATGGCTAGGCCAGATGAGGCTAATCTGGCAAGAAATCGTTCGGCCGCCGCTATTAACCTTTTAGCTACGATGAGAATCAACGAGCGATTGATAAATTGATTTTTGCTTGCACGCGCTGTCAGCGGCACGAGTTACGTTATCTCTTTGCTCGGCAACTCTTTGCTGGCTTTGATCAAACATCTTATGAAACGTGCAAGTTAACATAAAATTGAAATTAGCTAACTTAAAATTAATAGAAAATAAGCAAAAGAACGTAGCAGAGTTAATTCCATCTAAAAGTCTCCGATCACCTCGATGATCAAAGTAACACGGATCAGCGTTAACCGGCTTACGATTTCGTTCGCTTATTAAGACAAGAACGTCTGTTTAACAGTGGCGACGACCACGATCACGAGAACAGGATTATTAACTGTGGTTGACTCGGTTGGCCGCACCTCCTACCGTATCTCTCGGTGCCTACGTGCATACAGAAAAAAGCAAACAAACCGCGAGGAAGCTGCCATCGGGGCAGTCGAGGTGCAGTCCGCGCTATCTTACGGAAAGTCAGAGGTTCGTCGTTCGAGCATGTTCCATAACTCGTTCCAAGCCGTTTGCTCGACGAATAAATTCGCGCAAATGCTTTATTGCTCCATTATTCGCAGCGCTTCCGCGTGATTGACGGAACAGAGTGGCAGAGACGAAACGATCTGCGCTCTACGAATCGATTATTCCAACACGAAATCTTTTCCGCCTTGCAAATCGTTCGTTAGGAGGTAAAATTTCCCGAATTTCGATAAAATCGAACAAAATCTCATCCGATCCTATCGAATATCTTCCTATTCGAATAACTCTATCGGCAGCGATTCGCGCGAATAAACGGATAGAATTCGATCGCCTGCAAACCCCTTTATACGGCATTCTGCCTCTCATTAGGCGGAATGTTCGGTAACAGCAATGCTACTCGACGATATCAAACGTTACGAGTTTAAACGCATACACGAATCTGTGAAACATAGCGTGTACGGCGTCTATACGACGTTTGTTAAGCGCGTTGCAGCTAGAGTAGTCGCGGTCAGGAATATTTCGCTCGCCACGAGCTTAATTGGATTAATTAAGCGAGAGTAGCTACGTAATGTTTCTTTGAGCGTTCAACGTTTCCAACGGCACTATCCCGGTACGACGTGGAGCCCGACCGTAAAATGTAAATGCTTTTCGTCAAACGTGCCACGAGGATCACGATTCGAATTCTCCGACCACGAGCTCGACGCGATCCGAACGTTTATTCGATCCGCCGAAACAGCCGCTTTCCCACGAGCGGTCTATCGTTTGGCACGAGCTATCGGCGAAGCGAGAACATCGTTGTAACCCAAAAGTGTCTACGTGTCTGACCTGCGGTATTTTAAGTTGACGCGATGCTCTGCATGTCGAGGAAACTCGACCGTGCCGACTCGTCCTCTTTACAGATGTGACGTAACCCGGCTGTCTCGATTGTTTAACCTTATATCGGGTTGTAGCCTGTGGAACAAACACGCTCGTACTTCGTTGAATGTGAGTCGTAGAAAATTAAACAACTGCACCAAGTTCGAAAGAATTACTGGCAATTCGAGGCACGAAACTTTCCCTTTACGACGACTCCTTAAAAGTTCTTCGAGGTACAGGAGTAGCCGTTCTTCTTCGCGACGCGAAACACAAAAGTTCGCGAGAATCGATCACCGCGACAAAACAACACTTCAACGGCCACGAACTTCCTATACACATTGCGAAACACGACGACGCTTCGCTATCGAGGCAAGCCAACTCGATGAAACGCGCTTTTCGCGTCTCCATCCAAAAGCAACGGACGCACTGACGAGGCAGATACGCTTGTTTCCACGCTCGTCACCGCAGCATCCTTGCAAATATAAAACCAGCCTGGCTACGCGTTAATGACGACCCTTTGAATTCCCTGGGATGACAATCGCCTCCGACGAACCGGCATTAACGACAGGAATCACCGAGAGAGAGAGAGAGAGGATGGGGATAGAGTACGGCGACGCTACATTATTGCATTAGCGTAACTTCGTTAATTACACGAGGCTAAGGGGCAGCGGTCGAGGGGTGAAAGGGGTTATTTCAGCAGTGCATCGGCTCGTTCAACGCTGACACCGCGAGAAATATCGCAACGCTTGGTTCCGATTCGCAGGAAACACGCTCCATTTCCGATACTCTTGGAATTCCATCGTGCAAGGTGCGCCCTGGTTATCGATCGAATTCATCGGCTCCCTCGAGAGACCGCCATTTAACTCAGTTTCCCCTTCATAAACCTGACTGAAACCTTTCTCACGATATCGAAAGGATTCGCGAAAGGTTGATAAATTGAAATCGAATAGACTTACGATCCGAACAAGTCGATGGCGAAGGAATGTTTAAGTTTAAGTGGCCACGAAGAAGCACGCTGTCGACAAAATAAAGTATCCTAATTCATCAAAAAACAGATCTATATTCCCCAACTATCTTCTCGAAGCCCAAAACGACTCCGATCCGACCGCTTGAACTTCCTACGAGATCCAACAACACTCGAAAAACGTGCATAGTCAGCGTTCAAACAACATCACAGTGAGAGAGAGAGAGAGAGAGAGAGAGAGAGAGACCCGAGCAACGTTAGCAAATTAATCCATCCACGAAACTCGAATTTCCGCGTGGCTGATCCGCGAAGAGGTCGCGAAGACCCTTGGAGAACGATAATCGTCCCCCAGGCACACATTCTCTGGCCTATCAGAACCGCTCGAATTTGAATGGTGAAACTGCTTTCCCTTAAACACGATTTCTAAGCGTTTCGGGAGTACTTGAGGACTGCAAAGCTGCTTGTGGCCCCGTCCATCCCCGTTTCACGACGATGCCAACCCCCACGGCCTTTCCGTCAACGAGCGCTCCTCTCGACTCGGAAAGCTCCGTTCTCTCTGCTCTCTCCGTACTCGATCCTCTTCGGATCCGTGAAGGGGAAAATGGACGACGCTGAACGGACAGACGGAGAAACACGCGCGCGGTCTCAAAAGCAGGAGAGTCACTTTGTAATGTAGACGCGCAAATCACGTGCGTACAGTCAACAAACTCTTTAAAGCCCAAGTCCGCGCTGCGCTCTCTTTCCAAACCCTTTGACATGTAGATACACGCGTGTATAGCGCGTTCGCCACGACCACGAATATTTAACGGGGAACGTCCCGTGGATGATGCTTCGGTGTCGTCGCCGTGTTATTGGAAATTTAATGTTTCAATAAAGCGTACCGCCAGGGAGGACACGATGGATCGTCTGATGGAATTTTGCCACGATATTGATGATAAATCAATGAGCGGAATACGCATAGTACCTGTACGTACGTATACCTGTACAGGTATTATCTACGATACGAAAGGGTAAGATATAATATGGCTTCCATACTTGATAGTCGGCTTTAAAAAGTTGAGCATAGTTTGAAAATATATTGGAGAAAGTTTGTTCTTAATATGCGCTGTCCTCTGACTTGTTCGGATAAACGAGACTCTACCACGGCACCTAAATATTACAACGATATCGATTGCAAATTAGCGCTGACTGTACGAGTTGCTTCGATTTTCTGCTATTTTTAGAGGTATCCAGCGTTTCAGAAATGTGTGTGTGTGTACAAATTTTATGTGCACGATCTTCTCGTTCGCACGCTTACTGCATTATGTAATAGCGCGCTTACGTACGTTGTCGGAATAACTATTCGAGAGAAATTTAACTTTTACTTGGTCGATAAAAATTTTGAGGTTCATGAGATCTAAGCAACATGTTACACATATAAAACGTCCAGGCTTCGCGGAAAACTGTAAAACGTGGCAGACATTTTCGACGAGCGCAATTCTTTTCATTGCTCTCTTTCCTCATCTTGCAAATAGTACTCTACGATAGAAAGGCAACGATAAAAATATTATTATATTTTGTTTCATATATTGTCACCTTATATACCAATATAACGTCCGAGGTTTTAGAGACAGGAATAAAATTATCTCCTTCGGAGGAACAAACGCTTGCAAACGGAGAAATGGAGATTTTTAGCTGATTTTATACGGATCTTTTTCTCAAGCTCGATAGCAGAACAGCTGAATCTTATTTTCTGCAATTACAAACGCGTGAAAGAGGTAGGTTGGTCGTATTAAACTAACAGACACACGTGGGCAAACGTGAAATCGTTATGTTACAACCGTGGGACGTATCGAGCGATAAACAGTAAACGGGGAAACAGAATTTCGCAGTCGGTTGCGATTAAATCAACTTTTTCTAATGACGCAACCATTTTTGCATACCATGGGAAGGTATTAACATCGTAATAGGGTCTTAGTCATTTGTAATAAATTACACTCAACTTGACGCAAATGTATATTTCGCCAATGCGAGACTGTTTGACCGAGAACTGACTTGTTTCGCTGCTTAATCTTCATTTTTATAATCGCGTTGGAAATTTTTGCGCGTTGCTTGATCAATTAACGAATCCGTATCTCCTCCGAAACATATTTGTTTTCCAAAAGACACCAAGCGACCAAACTGCCGAGCAATTACCACGAACAAATCGAACAGACAATTTATCAACAGCAAACAACAAGTTGAAACAACTCTGCTGCTCGAAATTTCGAGACTGTGCCTCGCGACTTTTCCACCGAAATCAAATAATCACCGAACAACGCCACTTTGAACGAGATTGCAAAATATAGCAGCATTGCTCTTCCACAATCGTCCAAATTAAAGCTGACTCGGTTACCAAACTACCACCGCGTAGAGACGTCTTCCGTGAATATGCTCCACCGTAATCACCTCGCATTCTAGTCGCCCTTCTGTGCGAGTAATAACGAGGAAACAGACGAATGCGAATGATCGTAAAATTCGGGTGGTTTTTCGCAGCAGGTTGTCTACGGTTGCGGAGAAAAATCGCTGGAAATTCAAAGACGATCTAGCCGAAAAAACTTCGTACCGAGGCGAATCATTGAAAATGATACGTACTATACAGTTTCCCGCCGTGCATAGGGAAAGTCTTTTTAACAATCCGACAACCGTACACAGGAGAAAAACGTAATGGAGACATTCGAGATAAGTTAACGAGCACGATCCACCCTGCGGTAATTTACCGTCCACCGCATTTTCCCCGGCAGTTCGGTCGTTGCTGGCAACCTGACTTGGCGTTTATACGCGCCGACTTCAACTTGCAACTTTGCACGAACGAAAATCGTTACACGGAGTGGCACTTTTCACCGCGGAGAAATTTTATTCGTGCAAAGTATTTCTGCCCGCGCGTACGCTGCAAACTGTTATCGGCGTTCAACACTGAAACGTGCAATAAAATGGACGGACCAAGTATTTTCTATTCTTCGTGAAACTGAAACAATAGCCTAATGATACAAGAATCAGAATTCAGCAAGAGATCGAGCTATATACCATGAGCGTCTCTTTCGATGCAAAAGAGAAGCGAACGAAAGAAGCTCGTCCCTCTAAAAAAAAAAAAAAATCCCTATCTGATTAGCATCCACAGCTATTCAAAGTCGCATCGTAAGGGATGAAACGGCTCTAACAACAGTATCCAAAAAGAAGCACGCGTAAGAGAGTTAATCGCTCTTTCAACGACTTATTAGCACTGATTCGCGTAACAGCAAGGCGGTTCTAAACGTCTCGTTGAGTCGTCCGCTTTAAGAGAGACCTGATAGTGTCTTAGGGCTCATCCTGGGGGTGTATCGTTTCAAAAGGTAACGTGCTTACATCGCGGGAGGCTCTTTGATAACGATGGAAAAAGGCGTGAACGAAAAAAGCTCGAGCGTAATGTTCTCGTCGCCTCGAGACAGAGAGAACATCCTCGACGCCTTTCCCGTTGATAAAATGCCGGCGTGGTAACCGCGGTTCCCACAGCCTCCGGCGTCTCCCTATGAACCAACGAAATCCCCTTGACTCGCGCTAATTCCGTTAATTGCCGACCTGGCGAAACTCCGGTGCTGTTTCGCGGCTACCCATCAACGCGGCCACGACTTTTTCACCGCGAAAAATTTTCGTTTCCACTTTTTCCTCTTCGCCTTGGAAAGACTCGAAGACCCAGTCGGAAAAACATGTCGCCACGTAACCAGGCTATTTACATCTGTCGTGGATGCTTTCGCGCTTACGTGGCGCGGTATTAAGATTATGAGCGGGATCGTTCCGGACGAGATCATCGCTCGAAGAATGGCGCGCGAGAGTGACGGACGAAATAAGGAAGGAAGCAGCGATGTACAGGATGAAAATTACGACAGGTGGTACATTAGGACAGGAAGTCGTTTCAAGTACGAAATCCTCTGGCTCGCGAAGATATTCGCACACCTGTAGCAATTTTTTATTACTTCTTTTCTCGCTCATTTATGGTACAAGCGTGCTTGTATTCAACGAACCTTCCAACTCAATTTTCCAAAAAAAAAAAAAAAAAAAAAAAAAAAGAAAAGAAACGGAAAAACGGAGTCTGCGACGAGGGATCTTCATTTTTTCTTCTCGACTTACTTTTGCGGAACGCGTTGTTGCACGAGTGTATCCACCCATGCTGGTTCACTCTATATACACCTGTTCGGAACGAAGCGGAAAACAGCGAACGAAAGAGAAAGTAATACTTCGAAGGAAAAAACGAGGAAAGAAGCGAGATTAAAGTCTTTCTACGAACAACATTCCGGATCACTTTGGGTCGTAAGTAATTCACGGCGAAGCATCTGAAAGCACTCCGTTAAAACGTGCCCCTCGAAGAGAATGAAACTTCAATCGCGTATACCAGGGCTTCTGTATTACTCTTCCATTCTCTCTTTCTCTTCCTCGACGGCGCTCCCTTCGATTTGAAAGCTCGCCGAAGGTAATTGGTTGAAAGGGAAGAAAGCGCTCGAAAGCCCGCATTCTCGTTGCCGCTCGATTTGTGGATATAATCGTTTTAATTAAGCTTGATTATCTGCTTCCCCGTGCGCGACGGGCCAAAGGAAATCAAAAGGCTTCCTTTGTTGCCCGAAATATTCCCGATCCCTCTGCTCCCGAACCGGTCGAATGCTACTTCGTCTTGCTCGTCGCGCGACAAAGACACGGACGGAATATGATTTTTGGACCGGAAACCGAGCCACCGATAATAATGATTATGAAACTATTAATGGCTCTTCAACGGTCTGTTACGGAAATAACGCCTTAACTTCCCGACCTTTGATATCCGAACAGAGAACATCCAAGCTACGAAGAGTTCGCTATCCAGTTTGCTTCAACGAAATATTATTTCGCTCGTTCGCTTACTTTACTTAATTTACTTTTCTCAATTTCACGTTTCTTCTGACAGCGTCGAGTAATCGCGCTTTCCAAACATATACGATCGTTAAGTTGCATCGTTATCGACGTTGCAGAGATACTTAATTGCAGTTAACTTGGATACTTATTACAAAACTTGGCGTTCTACTTACGCGCGTTACGAACATTCCTAACGTATGTCACGTAGCATTCCTAAACCACGCCTGATTTCGATCGACCACGTACATCTGCATACCGAACGTAACAGCCTTGCTGTTTCTAAAATTCATTAGAAATTTGCCAGTCCATTCGTACGGATAACCACGAAACGCCATTGGCCCAAACCTTGCTCTCGAGTCAAATGAACTTCCACGTACACGCACATAATCTTTCGTCTGAAGACCGAGATAGAAAGATGCAAGAACTTTGTATTACGGAGCCTGCGAAACGAACAGTCCTGGAACCTTGAACCCCGCACACACGATCGTTTCTAAACCGCATTAGCGTAACATTGCGGCACGTTACGGCTCTCGAATGTAGCTGCAGGTTGCACCTACGCAAAGTGTAGGCACACGAGTTCCGCGCCTTCGGAACGTCCAGGTTCCCGATAAGGAAACGGCGTGGGGCAAATGGTGGCAAATCTAACTGGGTAATCCGTATTTCCAAGGCACGCAGCCATAGATAAGGAAAGCGACCGCGCGAAACCAGCAATTTCCATCGTCGAATGCAGATACGAACCTTTGCGAACCTTTTTAGCGACTTGCCGGTTCTTTAAAAAGATTTTCTTTTATTTCCCATATAATTCTCTGAAATTGAAACGTCTGAGCAGACGTTTGGCAGGTTATTGCGTTATACGACGACGATAATAATTCATCGCTGGAGAGCAGCGAAAAGCAGAACGGAAGCGAGGAACGCGCGCGAAACCAGCAATTTCCATCGTCTAACGCGGATACGAACCTTTGCGAAACTTTTTTAGCGACTTGCCGGTTCTTTAAAAAGATTTTCTTTTATTTTCCATATAATTCTCTGAAATTGAAACGTCTGTCTGAGCAGACGTTTGGCAGATTATTGCGTTATACAACGACGATAATAATTCATCGCTGGAGAGCAGCGAAAAGCAGAACGGAAGTGAGGAACGCGTCAATGCAACGAAGATGTTCGGGAACAAATAACTGAACACGCCTCTGACCACCCACCATTGCGAATCTTTAATAAGCCACGCGTAATAACCTCTTCTGCCGAGTGAGCTAACGTATACGTGGGTGTCTTGGAGGTGTTGGACGCTTCCGGCCAACCAAAACGCTTGTAAACGGAAGACACGTGGCCAAACAAACTCACGGAAATATTTATTCGCGGTGGGATCTTTTGTTGAACCGTTGAAGACGGTGTGTGTGACAAGTTTGCACGTGTTTGGAGATGTACGATCCGGCTAAAATGTATAGTTTATCGCTTGCATCCAATTCAATGCCGCTGAACCTAATGTAACATTCCACGGTACTGTAATAATCTTAAATAATTCTCAATAGTAATCGAAGAAAATATCAGACGCGCGCTCCGCTAAGCACGGAACCCATAATAACGTATTTCTAGAGAATGAAACGCGTTCTGTAAATCCTGGAATTTCTGTTGTTACAATTGGGATTCGAAGACTATCATTTCCAGCACAATTCCGCGGTAAACCAAAGTAAGCAACCTGCCACTATCCGTGAACGTGTGCACATTTCCTACCATCATCTTCATCTTTCCAACGGATACAACTGTATCGATTTAAGTAAACTGGTGCTTCGTAAACGCCCACCTAACCAGCCCCAAGTCATTCGAACCAGGAAGAGAACGTTCGCTGTAGGAAATGTACGATATTGCTTATAAAGCTATATAATAATCTTCGTGTACGAGCATCTATTACGTTGTAAAGACCAGACCGAAAGCAAACATTCAACCACGAACCTATCGATGGAACGACGCTATCCCAGTTGAAATTACAACGTTTCGTATATTCGCTGTAAAACAATTTCCCAGTAATTTTTCACGAATTTCCTGATAACGTAGCGAGACATTGTTCTCCTCGAATACGTTCGACTTGATTCCATCTAATTATCCAGTATGCGACTACTACGATAAGCAGAACGCTGTACCGACACATTTCACAGCCACCGAAAAGACGACGATAAAACGTGAAAGAAAGAAGAAAGAACGCAAAGGAAAGAGGAACAAATTTCGGATACTAAATCGTTCTCGCGTACGAGAAGATTCGCGAGAACAAGCTCGGTAATTTCCTTAGGTTTCATTGTCCTGGCGATGGAAGCACCGCATCCGTCTCTGTCGACCAAGCTTCTCCGTTTCCGCAACGGCGGTGGAAACGCGGCAGCATTTCCACGCCGTTGGACGCACAGCGTGCAACCGGCAAACGGCGCCAGGACAAAAACGCCGGTGCAGCAATCACAGGGAAACGAACAGGCTGTGCAGCTTTGTTTCGAGTGCACCTTGCTCGGTTTCAAAAGATGGAACACGGCGTACGCTGGAGGATCGGCTCAGACAGCAATTACGCGCGTTCGATGTAATCGGTCAGAAACGGTGGACCGACGATGCCACGGATGTTTAAACGTTTTCCTCGACGAACGCGGAGAGAAGAGATCGGTCGTTGAACGAACTGAACGCGAGATTTTCGATCGTGCTCCGACAATTGGTTTAATCTGACCGATTACTGCGATCGATGAATCGCTCCATTATGAGCCTCGCGTTGTGTATTGATGGGACGTAAATCGGTTAACGTAAATTGGTAGGTGCAAACGCGTGTTTGACGATGGCAACGAGCGATCGAGGCTTCAGAAATGAAAGGTAATTAACTGAGTTGAATTTCAGCCTGTCGGTTACCATCTTCTCTCGAAACGCGTGCCTAATTTACCATCCATCGACGATACCGAAGAGTCACTCAAAGGGAAAAGAGAATAGAAACTCCGTCCGACTGTTTCATATCTCATTTCATTCCCACGCATCGTCAATAAGAATAGACCGCCAACAGAGGATTATTTCTTCTTTTGTCGTCTTATCGACGAGTCTGGCCGACTTCTCGAGCTCGCTGGTATATACTTGGAAAAGGTTAAAGGAGCTTCTTGGCCGCGCATTCTGCCGTTTGAAAAGAACGGGCAAAGGGGCAGAAAGAGAGAAAGGGAGGACCGGCTGTCCTTCTTCCTTTCTCTTCTCGACAATGGGGGCGTTCCACTGAGTTATCGATCGTTTTCACGTTCCTGAGGCACAGGAACAGGCCTCGAGAGAGCCTCGACTCTGCCGTGTACGAAGCCACGACTCGAATTCGTGACTCCTTCCAACCATCGAGATCGATCTTTTCGAGAGGCGATACATCGATCTGACTCGCCGAAGGAAGCTTTCTAGAACGGTCAGCACCACGATACACTGCCACGAACGTTATATACGTGTACGCGCGTTCGTCTAATAATAGATCGCAGTTTGTACATTAACGAACTTCCGTGAACTCGCCGTTAAAGGAAACGAGGAAACCGGAAAGCCGAAAGTGTGGAGTAAATATAGACGGCTGCCTTCTGGCCGCGACAGCTGTGAAAACTCTCCGGACTTCGACGCGATACGGAGAAGTCCGTATCCGAGCTACGCAGTTCGACGAGATTCCCATTGATAAATTTTCAATCGATCGTCTAACTCGGCTGGAGCGCAGAAAAATCGAGCGTCGGCGAACCTAGTTTTATAATGCGACGTTTTAGCAGAAATTTTGATACGTCTTAGATACATCGGTTTCGCAAGTGGATGTTTCAATTTATCGTTCCAAGATCGCGTGACGAGTACGTTTTCGTTGATTCAATAGGACTATGATTATTCGCGTAAAGATATTCGATCGAGATTACTATGCCGAAGAGTTCTATGGTAGCCACTTATTTAGAAGATATATGCATACGTAAAATTATGCAACAACTGTAGAGAAAGGAAGTGAATTACGAGTACTTCGTAATGCGTAGAATAACACGGTATTTTCAGTTGAAACCACTTACCTCGTGAACGTGCGAGTACCCACCAACAGCCGCGATACGTCTATTTAAGGAACATTAAATAAAACACGAGCAATGAGCTGGCAAACGGAATAACCGGAGTCGTTTCTCACGGCAGATAATCCAGCGCAGCCGATACGTAATTTCACGCGGTATCACGCGTCAATTTGAAGCTTCAATTCCGAGCAATCATGTTCTAACAGTAATTTCGCCTAATGTTCGTCATTACCAGCGTCCAGACAGGAACAAGCTCGGCTACAACTTCGTGTAAACCGTCAAACGCTAATATCGTCCCTTAGGCCCGCGAGTTACACGCGAGACAAAGACAAAGTCACAGGCAAATGCCACGCGAGAGAGAACATTTGAAACACGCGCTGAGGATTGTAATTTAGGCGCGACTGCGACTCACGCCACCGCGAAAAGCAGACGGAGTTGACAAGGAACAACGGGTCGCTGTATGACGAGCAGAATCGAACGAGCAATTTCGTCCACGTATCTCGTTTTTCTCTATTTCCACGGCATTGCGCGACAAAGAGGATTCCAGATGAAGTTTACACGAGGAACAGACACACCGTTTACCCTTAAGCCGCGCACTCGCTGCTGAATGTGTTCGCTAACAGCGACTGAAACAAACATTTTACGACTGCCATTTCCTTAGGAAGATGGTCGTGATAAATTCACGACTGGTTCTTGAAAGATATTAGTCTTAGGTGCGGAAAGTTTCTTTCGTTTTATGAGCAAACGACAGACGCACGACATTTTTTCTTTCGCATTATTTGCTCGAATTACGTATGATCGTAATAATAAAGAGGGAACAAAATGGATCGTACGTGAGTCGATAAAATAATAGAAAAGGAAAAATATCGTGCGTCTATTGTTTCCTTATAAAACGAAAGAAACTTTCCGGGCAACCTAATGCAAATAGTATTTATAAAAATACAGTTACGATGTTAATCTATGCTGGTCTGTCGAAGCTCGGTTCGAACAGTTAAAAAGTTAACTCGCTACTCGATTTTATGTCACTTATTTCTATTCGTGAAATTCACGAAAAGACATAAATACACAAGATTAATGGAATCGTGGAAGCTGTACTAATTCAATTGTGTTTCTACTTATCGCGATACAAAAGTCAGACTGTGGGAAGCTTTTCGAGCTACGCGAAACATTCAGACGCGAGAGGTCGCGCGTAAAAGGCAAAGCAACGCGCGGCGAGATTCAGACGAAACAATCTGATCGTATCTCGACAAAGGCAGTACCTCGACGATCTTACGAATTCTCCACGGTCATTCGTGACGAAGCATTAAGAATTCCAGCGAGCGAGCTCGATTCGCGTGCTTCGAAATCAGTTATCGGAGCGTGAAATTTTCACACCCTCCGCGCGGAAGCGTACTATATTTGTAAGAGGCTATCGATTATCGTTGAACCGTTGCCCGATCGATCCACGAGACACGATATGGTGAAATAAAAGAGGCGTTATATGGGAAAGAGAGACGACGAACGAAATCAAGCGAAAGAAAGCACGATAGGCGGAAGGTGTGAAGAATAAAAGAAAAAGAACAGAAACGAGACACGATGGACAAAACTTTGGGGGAAATAGGGCAGCGCGTAATAAAACGAACGCCAAAACGATATAAAACGAAGGTATCGAGTGCAAAACACGTAAAAACCTATCCAATGCAAAATGAAACGAAGGAAGGCTCTACGAACGAAACAAGACGAGAGGGAAGCGCGATGAGAGAAAGCAGGACACGATGAACAAAAACCAGGGGAAAACAACACGTTAAAGGCAAACCGATGTACGAAGAAACGAGACTAGGTGCGAAACGTTTATGAAGAAAAGGTATAACAAAACGAAAGAAAGAAACAAGGCGCAAGCAAAAAAACACAAAACGAGAGAAAAGCGCAACGCGATAAACAAAATGGCGAAGAAAGTAGAGCATCGGATACAAAAGGATGTACCAAACGTAGCAAATAGAAAACAATATAAAGAAGGACGGTAAATGGAAAACGATATAGAAAAGAAAGCGTAGCAAACGTAGAACGAACCGAAAAAAAAGAGGCGACGATGGGCGAGCGAAACTCGCGAGCGAAACTCGCGACAGAAACTCGCGACAGAAACTCGGAACAGAAGCGCTCGGCGAAAAGGGAAGCGGCCATATATCGTGAGCAAAGTGCGTGCGTGCGTGCGTGCGTGCGTGCGTGCAACGTTCGTACAATTAATGACGGAATCGCGTGTGTGACTTCTCGAACGTCGCAAGGGCGCAGCTCGAGTGCACCACCTTTGGAAAACAGTGAAGGCACGCGTCGTCTACCTGCAGCACGCCTGCGTGCACCGACTGCATAGGTGCACGCATGTTCCTGCAGGGGGTTGGCCGCCGTCGGTGCATGATTTACAAAGTGTTTACCGGATCCATACAGCCCCCACGAAAACTGGTGACGTTTCTAATTAGTCCAAGCTGCCCGAGCCACGAATAAATGTCGTGTCACTCGGAATCGTGTTCGTTAACTCGCCGTGTTTAGGGATATGCGATTTACATCTTTTTAAATGACTGTGCAGATTTTCTCGGGGCAACGTTACCGTACGGCCATGGATTTACGAGCAGTGATTTAATATGACGCGATGTGAACACTCGGGTATTATTTAGAGAATCCGTTACATGGTTGAATCGATAGCAGGCTGAAGAGTTGACGCAACGTTCCAAGTCCACGAGTTTGTTCGAATATTTTTAATATGTATTTGGTTTTGTTCTACGAGAAAACAAGACTGCGCCCGAGGATAATTTTACTTTAACAAGGCAAGAGAAAAATAATTGCGACTAAAAATTGATAAGTAGCGGTAAGTATCGCGGCAGAGAATTTTCGAATGATCTTTCAAGTCGCTACATGTCTCTAGGAACGAAATTATCCTCCGACTAGTAAATTATTAACCAAATAATGAAATTATATTACACAGAAAATAATAGTACTGGAAATTAGAAAAATATTAATTACAAAAATATACGGATACTTGATTGGATTGTAAGTTGAAACTCGTGTCGTTAGAATAATTAAGTATAACCAGCATCGTAGATGCCTCTCGAGACTTACGACCCTGTTACGAATAACCACGCGAACAAAATTCTCGACGTTTTAATTTACGTTAAACGTTTTGCTCAAATGGGAGAATGATTAACGGCGAAGGTGGGCTGTAGTATCCAGACTTCGCTCGATGCTAAAGAACGTGCTAAAGAAGGTACTAAATAAAAACAGAGCACACAAATCCCTTTCTTTCAAATACAGACGCAAATCCCATCCTTACACCTGTTTTACCATGTTTGCGAATTCTCGGAAAAACCCACATTTTCCTACCGTTTCTCCGAAAATCCCCCTCCACGAGTGCGCTATCCTGTGCAGAGGAATTTTTCATACGGCACGACGTACAAACGTCCAATCACACTCTCGAACAAGCAATCTTCCAGAGAGATCAGCTGTTTTCCAGCTGCGCTAGATAACGATCAACCGACGCAAACAGAGCGTGCTTTTGAACGGCGCACAATACGCGGAAGAAAATTCATAAGCAAAGCCGCAAAGCCGCAAAGCCGCCGCTTCGTGGAACCAACGAATCTTCTAGCCTCCGTGAAACTGTGTAATTCCGTTATTTATTTACGCGAGGCCAGAAAGTGGAGAGAACGAAAGGAAACAATTGGTAGCACGCGACATCGCGCACACACGCGAGGACGCGAACGCTGGCGTCTTGCGATCCTTGCAACCCCTTCGGGCAATCCCTAGCCGCGTAGTGCGAGGTCGCGAGCGCTGTGTAAGCGGGGACACGGACGTAAGTGACTACAGACCACTCCGGAGGGTGCGAAGATAAACCCTGTAAACATTCGCGATAAAGCCGGTCCCCGGGGAGACGAGAGAAAAGATTCAAGAAAAGGCGAGCACGTCCCGTCCCGTCGAGCCACTGTTCGACGATTAAAGGCCGTCGAAAAAAGAAAATGCCAAGGAGAAATTGAATTGCGGCGCACAATGTGTTAAACCGGCCGTCCAACGCCAAGAAGGTCGTAATTCTTTCTGCTTTCGGTTACGTCCCATCGTGTATAAGCATTTTTTAACTTTGCAGATCGCCATGGGCTTTTAATTTTAATTCGGATATTACATTTTTTCTCGAAAAAATTGAACGACTAAGATCCCCTAAAAATTGTTCATAGATGAATTTGGCGAATCACACGTTGCAAATTGTACTTGGCTTCGCGTTCTAATGTCCTTCCGACGCGAGCAATCCTCCCTTAAACCCAAATAATCCCACGCGGCAATACGTTTTTATACGTTTAAATCGCTGTGAACATCGAACTTTGTCTTGCCAGATTAGTCGAAACGTCCCACTGTGCGGCAAAATGAAAATTTCCTCGCGATGTATCGGGGATGAAAAAGGCGAGGCGCGGAGTCGCGGCTAAACAAAGTCGGGAAGAGAACAATGTGCGAAGAGAATATACGGAACGGAGCACATCGGCCACGGTTGGGGTGCGTTTGATTAAACCCAGATTCACGGAAGAACTTCATTTCCACGGAATTGATTTCCGAGCGCGAAGACAAGATAGCGGGGACGCGATAGAGATACGATGGTTCCTAGGAAACGAAGGTTTACGGAGGCGAGCGTAGATAATGGGCCGTATTCTCTGGCACTGTAAATGAGATCGGCAAATTGGAGAACGTGATCGCTATCGGAGATAACGCATCAGCTGTTCGCGCGTTTATCGCGATAAAAAGCCAGGCTTTGGCGTGGTTAAATATTTGCGCATCTCCGTCTTCTTCGCAACGATAAGTCTGCGTTTACGGAAGATAAGAGCAGCGGATAACAGGTGACTCGGGTGCTGTCGAGTATCCAAATATTCCTGCTACTCTTGCGCTGCGTTAAATTTAAGATAGATTATTATCGTCCAAAAATCACAACGATTCCCATCTCACTCAGAAGTCAAAGGAACCGTCGTAACGTGAATTCGTGACAGAGATGGCATACAAGATGCACGTACGTTACACGCACACACAGCACCGCAAGAATTTACAAACGCAACCCGTTACTCCAAATAGCGCGCGTTAGAGTATCTTTTTTCTAAAAAGAAAAAAAAAAAAAAAAAACCGTACCGTCTGCAGCAAGAAAACCCCATAGACTTCCGGAAAGACAGTGGAAACCGGATCTTTATCCGGCCACAACAATGTTTGGACGTGGACAATGTACGCTGGTGGAGAGCGTACACGAGCGAAAGGGAAACAGGAGAAAGTGATATAGACAGACAGACAGACAGGACGGCACCGCGTAACCGTACGAATTCGCAGCAAGAAGCGTGGTAGAGTAACGCAACACGCACGCAGCGACCGTTCCAGGACTTTATCTTTATTGGACATTTCTATCTTTTTTCTGTCTGGCCGCTCGGCTCGTCGAGTACCGCGGAAAATGGGTGTACGCATGCCACACGCGCGAGGCACACGGGTCTGCGAACGGCAAAAAGACTGCGCGTCTCTCACCACCCCCTTCTTCGCCTTCTCGTCCCAAGTATTCCCTTTCTGGAGAATACCGGTGTGCACAGAGAGAAAAAAGAAAGAAAGAGAGAGCAGCTCTATTAATAGACGACGCGCTTATACTTGGAAAGCGGTGCGGCTTCATCGAAGCTCGGCGAATATCAGAGTTCCGTTCCATTGCACGGAGCAAGGAGAAGGGAGGGGACGAAGAAAAGCGGAGCAACAGGGATGGGAAAAAAGGACGCGAAGAAAAAGAAGGGAAGGGAAAGGAAAGAATGAAAAAAGAAGAGGGAAGACAGGGAAAAAGCGGAGCCCGGTTGAAGACCTCATCGATCCACTCGCCGCCGGCTCAATATCCTTGAAAAGCGCAACGCGCCAGCGTAATTGCGATGGAGGTCATGAACAAGGTCAATAACCACGTACAATCCCCGCTGAAATACTTTCTATCGAATGTGGAAGCTGCGAGAGTCATGCGGCTGAATTTCGACGAGGCATCGAGCCGCCGTTGCCCATCGATCGGCTATCGAAGAGTTGGAAACGTTCTACCGAATTCCACCGGAGAACGATGACACTGAAACCTCCGCTGTCGGAAAATTTCCATCGTTCGAAACGGCTGATATTTTTCGTTTCGTCGAAATTACGAATGATCTTGCGGGGTACGAAAAGTTTGACTAACGAGAGATGAAACAAGAAAATGTCAAGCACCGATTGAAAAAGAAACTTTAAACAAGTTCCACAAAAAATCGATCAAAGTTATCGGAGATAACGCGACGTTCTCCGAGTTTAACGCTAAACCTAGCACTAGGGTCAAATTGACCCTTTTCGGATTTCTACGCGCGTTTAACCATATTTAAACGTTATCATATCGCTTCCTGATCCGTAACTTTTCATAAAACACGCGTACAATATATTCTTCGATATTTACTTCTAGTTTGCTTTTTCGTTCTAAGAAATATTTGTAGTCTGTCCTGCCTACCGCGGGCGGTCAGTGTCAATGACCCTAAACTGTTATAAGACGAAACGATCATTTTCGCGGTGTACGACTGTCATCAAAAAAAATACGTATTCCTTGTTATCTTATGGAAATAACGTAAGAGAGCGCGCAATAATCGCGATCACGCAGCAAAGCCATCGAGAGGAACGGAAAGAAACTGTGTCGCTAACTCCACTAATTCTCCACTCGAGTGACCATTCTCGGGACAAGAGTGTTCTCAGTCGGTGTACTTACATAAATATGCGTCTGTTCGCTGTCTGTTCGCTCGTAGCGAAAGAAAAGCGGAATAACCGAACGAAAAAGCGAGCAGGGAGAGGAATTCGTTCTCCTTCTCGTCTAACCGGTCACCGCTGACCTATTGTACTCGCCTTCGACGCGTTCTTCGCCACGTCAAATTTAACGAGCGCTTGTAACTCTAACGTATCTCCTCGTTTCCCTCTCTATCGTCTTCTTTCGGAAGGAAAATATCGACAATGTACAGTTGCGACGATACGACCGTAAAAATCGGCGACGAATCGTACGAGACAGAGTCACAAGTTCGAGGAAAGGTGAGCTTCGAAGGAGCTTCGTTTGAAGCTCGCACCTATCCACGATCATTACGGTGGTGGTCGTTATCATCGCAATTCAGCGCAAATGCACGAGACCCGATGTCACACGCTTCCGCTTCCGGTAAACGCGCAGACGATCGAAACTTGCCATCGCACGCTGGGAATCTCTGCTTCCAACCGTGAATTGATAAGCGACGTTACCATCAACGTTCGCTTCGACTGATAAGACTAGATTACGGCTTGGACGCACGAGCATCTGGCGTCGTCCGCGTTAACCTTGTTCTTCCGCGTTAACCTCGCTCGTTCCACGGAGGCGGCGCGGCTGTGCGATACCGTGCATCCTCGACTTGTGCCCGTCGTCGTATCGAGGAAATCTTATTACGGGGAAATTGCGCGTACCGAGTAACGATTACGAGCGACGCTGATTTCGACGATTTTACGTCGAATGCTCTTGCATATACGAGATTGAAACGCATAAAGATGCAAATGACCGATAACCTTACGAATGTAAGGGACAAGAGTTTGGGAAACAGCAGCATCGAGTGAACATTACGTAACTGGAGTTGCTATTTGAGTTTTAGTGAACGAAATTGCAGTTATTTTTTAGAAAATGTTCTCGAAGGTAGACGATCTTTTTTTTTTTTTCTTCTTCTTCTAAATAACAGCTGGGTCATTTAGTCGGACCCGGAACACCGTGCATGTATTTAATATACCGTGTGCAATTGAGTCAACGAAAACTTAAAACATCTTCTATTTTCCAAAAGAATCGTAACGAGATCAGGATAATCTACTGGACAGTGAAAATAGTAAACTTGAAAAGAGTACAGGTTTCAAATTCGACAACTGTTTCACGACAGACGTAACACTGACAGAGATATGAATTTGAAACGGCTCGCAATAATCTGGAAACGCCTTACGGTACTCGGAAACATAAACGCCGAACGAATTAACGTTAACCTTGCCCGTCTGCGTTAACCTTGTTCGGTTTGCTCGAATCGAGCATGCCCGCTCGCCCACGTAGCCGCCGCCAGGAATCGTGAAAGTGATGTTACAGGTACGCGTAAGCGACGCTCGTGCCCGCGAGCAAAATTCCACTTCCATCGAAGAAGAAGAAGAAAAAAAAAAAAAAAAAGAAAAACAAGAATTTCGAAATCGCGCGCGCGATACTTTCCGCAGTCGATAAATAACAACAAATCTCTCGATCGAAGTCAATGACCACACCTGTAGCGTTTGGCAACGCTGCGGGTGTGGACTTCACACGAACATCGGTACGCGAAGACGAGAAAAAAGAAGGAAAATGGAAGAGACTGGAGAGCCACACGCAGATTCGAGATACAAGAAATAAAGATATCAAGGAGAAATCCGTGCCAATCATACCGAGTCTCTGCGTCTGTCCCTTCGATATTTTCCAGATCATTGAGCACCGTTGCCGGATACGTCATCCTACGATGATATATATGTATACTACTTTGTTCGCGTCTAGCGAACACGCCGCCCTCGTGTTACGACGATATCCGCGCTAATACGTCAACGGGAGCGATATACGATTGTCCTTACTATATATTTGTTGCTGTCCTTCGATTCAGATAACCTATATATATATATATTATACGGTGTATGCTGCACCGTGACATTAACGAAGAAAGAACACGCAGATTTGAAGATTTGAAAGTATCCTGTCACTCCAATTGGCAGTTATACAGTTATGGCAGAAAGGGTGAAACGTGTAACGCATAGCTTCGGGACCGATCGGAGACGCGATTTAAAATATTATTCCGTGTGAATACTCACCGGAACGATGGCCCGTGTGCTCTTGCTGTAGCCTAACGATTCCGGCTACTCCACGAGATCCCGCGAGGACGAAAAATCCTGTCGCACAAGCGTCACGCACTGTGTCAACCACGACGGTACTCTTACGACCGATCGGTCGAAGGACGAGATACGTTTCCCGGTGCACCACGGACGCACTCGTGTATTCGAACGCGTATCTCGAGTGCTACGCGATACGATATCGATGGGCCTCGGGCCGCCATGCACTGACTGTCGAGACTGCGGCCGCTTGTCTCGCGCATGTCTTCATCGAACGCGCGCGCATCTCCCATTTCGAACGACCCGTGGAATGCCGGGAGCTCGCTGCCAGCGCTATCTTTCGGTGAATCGTGCAAGTTCTGTTGAATCTCCTGTAGCATAGGTAGGAAACCTACGAACCGACATTCCATCGCGGATAGAGTACAGAATGGACGATACTAATTAAACGATTCGTTTAATTATTTCCAAATAAAATTGAAATTTAACACACCTGAACATAAAAATAGAATTTTTTGAATCCTTGGATTAAAAATTGATTAAAAATCGGTCAAAATATCCCTGCACGCGAGCAAACCTTTTTATACGGACGAAAGGAGGTCGGCCTAAGCAGAGGGGCGCACAGTGTTCCTTAATTAAATCGAACGATACACGAGGAACAACTTATCTCGTACAAGTCGTACAAAAGAAGACCATGATATTGAGAGACGTGTAAACGACCCCGCGCGACGTTTAGCAAAAAAAAAAAAAAAAATAGAGAATGGTAGATTGCACATTAAACTTCCTTATTCATAGAAATACATAAGAGATTTGGATGGAGTTATTTAATTCTAGAATACTGCATACTCATTTATACTTTATTAAGTGTCAAAAGTACTTGTTGCTAGTTATACTTCTAAATTATATCTAAATTGTATTTCACTAATGTAATATACTATAGACGCATTCATGTGAATACCTAGTCAGGATCGCAGCCAATTAGCTCATATTACTTGCCATATAATTAATAATTATACCAGTTACACAGTTAAGTGCTTTGCTGTATAGTGATATAATTAGTAATTATATATCAAATAATACCGATTGCCCGGGTCTCACCACGTGGAGGTGCTGCGAATGGAGACCCACCCTATCCGCGACCCATCCACCCTCCTTTCACGCAAAAAAATCTAAAATTTATTTATCATCAAATAAATGCTCCTTTTGGTGTGTGTTTGCACAATGTTCAAAACAAACAGCAAAAGGAGCTTTAAGAAGGAAAACTGACGCGCGAACTAGAAACCTGACTAGGACACATGCTATGCCAACCTATTTACTACCTGCACCTTACCTACTTACGTTACAACCTCAACCTTAGCACACATACACACATAAATCACACATACGTAAAAATCTAAACATTTGCTTACTCTATGTACATAGAATCTAAATGTAATAAAGGGAAAGGGAAGGGAAATTCGATCGAGGAAACAAATTCGGACGATGAAACAGATTCGACCGATGAAACAGATTCGACCGAGGAAACAGATTCGACCGAGGAAACAGATTCGACCGAGGAAACAGATTCGATCGAGGAAACAGATTCGATCGAGGAAACAGATTCGATCGAGGAAACAGATTCGACCGAGGAAACATATTCGACCGATGAAACAAATTCGATCGATGAAACAAATTCGATCGATGAAACAAATTCGACCGATGAAACAAATTCGATCGATGAAACAAATTCGATCGAAGAAACAAATTCGATCGAAGAAACAAATTCGAACTACGAAAGCTTAGTAAAATTCTATAAAATATGTATAATTACTCCCTGATTAGTAAAGCTCAAACATTATTTCATAATATTAGCTTCTTTCTTTTGTTCACATCCTTTATTTCTCTCATTCTTCTTTTGAGCCTTAAGCTCAATACATATTTAAGATGCTATGAAATATTCAAATATGTAACTGAAATGTATTTACTGGATACTTGGTATATAAAAGAAACAGGAATCTCTTGAACGATAACATTTTGTACATGAAAAATAAACTACTAGTTATGATCAATTAGATTAAATTGCTCTTGATTAAACTTTAGCAAAAATAGCGAATCAATTGTATCTTTTTAATCGAAACTGGGGTTAGCTTGAAAACAAGAATTTTAAGTAATTGAATTTTAAGTAATTGAATTTTAAGTGATTGAATTTTAAGTGAATTAAAAATTGAAAATTTTATTTGAATACTAAGATGAGAGAAAAACCGATTATTATAAAGTCACTTGCTTTGTCTTTTAGCTTTTAACGGTATCTATTATTTCCTACAACATAGTAATTTGCAACATAGCGAACCGAAAGATACGCGCATAAATTATTTTTTGCAGAATTTTTGTTACAAACCAACGCGATGATCGCGAATGAACTTTTGTTTCATGCAAATGAAATTCGAATATTTATAAAATTCTACATTACCCTTAAAAGATTGAAAAAAGTCGAAAAGATTAAAAAAATTATGGTTCTAAGAACGAACAATCACTAGCATTAATTCTAATAGTAATGAATTAAGTTTTAAAAAATATTTCGAACCTACGTAGCAACATTAAAATATTTCATTATAATACTTAGTTACGCGTGAAATCGCTCACAATTTCATACATGTATATGTATATATACATATATTACATTTGTAATAAAGTTCATATATTAGCAGTTATGGTAACGTTAACGTTAACGAATTAATATATCTTATAGCAGTATTTTCAGTAATAAACGTAGTAATAAGGGACGTTGAAAAAGAAACAGGGCAGTAGCCAGAAGGGCTACTAAAATTCAATCGTCTTCCACTCTGTATAAACCCGATCAACAAACCGTGAGTGGAATGGAATATTCTTGTTTCGCAACGCTAATTTACTACTAAAATATCTGAAACAGAAATTCTCAAAATCAAACGCGGAGAGTGCTTCCTTATATTTGCAATATCAATTAACCTACCATTTAAAAAAAAAAAGGCTTAAAATTCCCGAAATTTGATACGCAACGCTAATAAATATGAATCTGTGCACTCGTATTCAAAAAATACGCAACACTAATAACGAGAGATCGCAGTGCAACCATTTAGGAGGTTACCGATGAACGATCACACTTGTACAGCTCTTGTAGCTGTATCGTGTGATCCAGGAACAGTGTCCGACAAATGCAGTCGGAGGGTTTGGGCATTTTGTAAACGCGACTCTACTGAACAAAACGCGATCATTCATTATCGCAACGCTAACTCTTAAAGTGAATTCAATGAAAATTACTATTTACTATATAAAAAGTTACTTCAAATATTCTGGTATTGCTATTTGCAATATTATAAAATTAATTCAAGACTAACAATTTTATACACTAATTTTAAACAATAAAAACAGGATAAATTCTGATACGTACAATTCTCTAAAAAGCTCTAAAAATTCATAATAAAAATTGCAAAGGACAATCGCGATATCGTAATTCGCAACTCTAAAGCAAACGCGATTATTATTTTACCGCAACTCTAATTCAAACCGTAGTCATTCTCTCGCGACACTAATAAAAAGCCGTGATGTTATTTCGCAACTCTAATTCAACGCGTAATTGATCTGTCGCAACGCTAATAAAAAAAAATCGCGATTTGTCCAATGAAGTAGAGGACCGACATATCGCAGTGCAACCATTTAAGTGGTTGCTGATGAACGATCACACTTGTACAGCTCTTGTAGCTGTATCGTGTGATCCAGGAACAGTGTCCGACAAATGTAGTCGGAGGGTTTGGGCATTTCGTAAACGCAACTCTACTGAACAAAACGCGATCATTCATTATCGCAACGCTAAAGGGAAAAATAAGTAGAAATCGCGATGGAGTAATATCGCAACGCTAACTCTTAAAATGAATTCAATGAATATTACTATTTACTATAAAATTAATTAAAAACTAACATTTTTATATTCTAATTTTAAACAATAGAAATGAAGATAAATTCTGATACGTACAATTCTCTAAAAAGTTCTAAAAATTCATAATAAAAATTGCAAAAAACAATCGCGATATCGTAATTCGCAACTCTAAAGCAAACGCGATTATCATTTTATCGCAACTCTAATTCAAACCGTAGTCATTCTTTCGCGACACTAACAAAAAGCCGCGATGTTATTTCGCAACTCTAATTCAACCCGTGATTAATCTCTCGCGACACTAATAAGAAAAACCGCGATCTGCCCAATGTGGAGATCGACCGATATATCGGCCAAAGAACTACTACTACTACTACTACTACTACTACTACTACTACTACAAGTACTAAAAGCGAGCATAGTGACAAAGTAGTAACAAGAATGACTTTCCATGCC
The DNA here is from genome assembly GCA_014737475.1 of Bombus confusus. Lineage (NCBI taxonomy): Eukaryota > Metazoa > Arthropoda > Insecta > Hymenoptera > Apidae > Bombus > Bombus confusus. Next base: position 3,016,323 of record JACXIV010000014.1, read on the forward strand.
CTGGATGACCCAGAGGATGGAGAGCCATTGATAGTTGCCCTCTTGAGTGGCAGTTTGCCGGGCCTCTTCGGCTTATAGCCTCTTCTTTCTTCGGGCGCAATGCCCGCTGAAACTTAAATCTAAGCTCGAGACTTTCTAATCGCAAACAAAAAAAAAACTTATAAAGGTGAAATAAAAATATAAACCGCGGAAGCTGATTCAAGTGCACATGGATTGACCAACCATCACAGCGGTGATCGTTGCCCACTCGCATGTGCGTGCTCGAGCAATAAACGTTCGTTTCGAGCGTACTCGCGACCGCGACCGCGAAATTCGAAAAATCGATAGGCAAAACCAGAGACGAGGCATGCTCTACTCGTGCCAGTTTCACCGTCGACTTTTCAAATTAGATTTCCAGAAACAGGTTGGTCACGCGAAAACGCGCCTACCCGACCAGAGACTGTGCCAACCTGCCCGGCCCTACCTACTTATAACTAACAGGCACACCAGAAAGTATACTACCTATCCTACCTAACCCTCCTATATTTAAAAAATGGCAAAACAGGCACACCAACACACTCGCTCCACGGTTCTCACACAAACGCTCGGGCGCAAAGGACCTACACTAGAGAGGACGTCCCGGGACGCCTCCGACACCCGAGCTTAACACACAACATACACGCTCTAATGTACGTACCGTTTTCCTGAAATCGACTGACGAAGGCTAGTGACCATTGCGTAAAACGTGATAAAACACGTCTAAGCAAATTATATTTTTGAAATAAATATAAGTAAACTTGGGATTATAATTGCAATTGATAGCAGTATTAAGAGTGTGATTACACTTAATAAGAAAAAGTAGTGTAAATAATATTATCACAACTTGTGATTGTATCGATATATAAATTGAATCGATGTGTGTCTCGACATTTTTAATATTGAAGTTACAGTGAATGAGAAAAACGACGCAATTCCACAGCCTAACCACACACACACACAATGTGGAAAATACGTCGTGCACGATACACTAACGCATCGTCAGTCGCTGACAAATTTTCATTAGTTATAATCATCGTGCCCAATGTCTTTCACCCATTCAAGTAGCACCTGGGCACGTGAATGAGATCCTGACAATGGGCACGGAAAGGGTTAAATCTGAAAATCCTGATCTAAAAAGATGATTAGTTTGTCTAATTTCTGTCTAACGGACTAACGTTCTTTGATTTTATATTGTATTACTTCGTTTCAGATTATAATAACTCTACTTTATTGATTTAATGAAATTTGAATATTTAAAAAAAGTAGCATTAATTGAAAAAAGACTAAGATTCTATGCAATGGAATAATTGACTCTAAATGTATTACTAAGATAACAATAATCTCAGGCGATCTCTTTATCAAAGCACTTTTTCGAAAATGAAGAAGCAGTGTTCAAAATTATTGCTTTGACTCAAAAATCTGCCTGCCGCGAAGTGTCTTCTTGCACATAAAATTTCACACATTCTTGTACGGAAAAAAGTAATTTTTATTGATATTTGAAATTCTACCGAAGTTTATAATATCTCGAGTCAAATAAACGAATGTGACTTAATATTGTCGCAAAAGAGAAAATTAAATCGTAGATTACTTACTGTATTGTGTATTCCATGTATCGTCACTATCATTGAGTGACGATTGCATCTTTCATACCAATGAAATCGGAGGGCATCCGATTTCTCCAATACAAAATGCTCTTATTTAAATAATTTATAATAGATAATTTATAATAAAATTCATTGTTTAAGATCAAGTATATTCATGTCGTACAGATATATTCGTGTAGATATTTGCCTTTTGCAAATATTCATACTGAATATTAATGTACATATTTATAAAAAACACGAATATATTCTCAAATGTATACGTTTAAATTCATTTTTAAAAAACTAATTATTATAATCGCGATGTGCAAGAAGAC